>JAOXYD010000005.1:13317173-13329278 GCA_028565735.1 Pinacopodium congolense
TTTTCTCCAAATTCGCAATCGCTAAGTTACTAAAATAACAAATCTGTCATTTGAAAATTTCAAATTTTCAACCCTCAAAACCATTACCTTTCTTGAAGCATATATGTACAGTCTATTGCTTAATCTAAAAATGCACATGCAGCATATGGCTAAAGTCAGAATTTCTCTAACATAGATCAGACTGCAACGTCATCCTGAATCCTGAAGTTGTAAATAATAATATGTCCAGACTAGTCCTAAATAAATTTTGAGGGGCTAAACAAGGCTACACCAACCAACCCAGCCAAGAATAAAAGGAGAAAAGAACACCTGGTCATTAATTGGTTAGTCAAAATTACAGGCAGCTGTGGTGATAGGTAGTTGCATTTGAGTCATAGTTTTATGCCTGAAGTTTGTAGGACAATTAAAGCCCAGACCAACCAAACTCCTACCAAAGCAAAAGATGTGGGGGAAAAAACCTGCTCCATACAAATACAACCTCTTGTCTCTATTGCTTTATATGGTAAGCAAAACGAATCATAGAAATCATTTTTACCAACAAATTAAAGAGCAAACTAGTTAATTCAAGCCAAATTCTTTAGGAAAAATAAGAGCATTTTCCAGAGACCAAAAGAAAGACGAATTCAAGATGAGAAGTTGTACAACTAAAGAGGATCACCTCTTTGGCAGCTTCCACCAGGATGACATGAAACTCTGCAAAGCAATCAGTTCCTAGAGCCCCATACAAGATAGCAACTGGACTTCCAGCACGAGAATGAAAATGCACATGATCAAAATCAAATAGTTCAGGCTGCTGTATTGAATCACCTGCACTGGCAATAGAAAAGTAAAGAAATAACTTATGGGGAAGTGTTCATTGCAATGATGAGAAGCATTTTATATGAGAGCGAAGGTAGCACTTACAGCCCAGTTGGACCTTGAAGCCAGGTTAGTAAATCTGTAGAGTCAAATAAAAGTGTGTCCCCTACATCAACCCAACAGCATTTCCCACCAGGACTTGTAGGATTCAAACTGACAAGCAAGTGGCCCGACTTTTTGCCATATTTATTTTCATTAATATCCGCAATTTCACTGTCGTTCCTTGAGATACTATCATCTGAAAGAGGGAAAGAAGAGAGAGACTCCTCCGCTATCTGCCGGTAAAGCACCAACCTTGGAGAAGCTGATCTCAATATAAGAGAGAATTCGAACAGCGAAGCCAATGGTTCACTTAAAAGTGACCTTCCATGGTTTACAATTGTTTTGAGGCAATCTTTAGCAGTATAGGAAGAGGTCGAATCCTTCTCAGTGTTAAGCCATCCTTCAGTGAACTCCCAATAAAGGTCTTTCCATTCCTTAGATAGCAGTTCACTATGCCAATAAGAATGAAGATTAACAACATAAAAACAATGCGGAAAGAGCTGACTGACATGAAAGAAACTATTTGACAGCGCATGACAACACTCAAAACAAAATGCCAACTAAATATCTGAATTCCCAAACAAAGCCACAGTAATTAAAGAATAGGGAGAGACGTATTACCCAGCTTCCAACAATATAGGAGTACCCTTCCACTTGGCACGGAGACCAACCTGAACGTTCTTGGGTTTGTGACTAACGTCTCCAACAACCGAAACAATCCCACCAAAACCCACGAACACTACTATCCCAATCACGACATATAACCGGTATCTAAAGCCATTCCCCATTTGGATGAATCGAGAAAAAGATCGAATAGTTCAAAATAAAATATGCTTTTGAAATAGATCCAACATTGACAAGTAGAGATTTTGAGAAGGAAGAAGAAGAATAAGAAGAAGAGCGATCGAACAGAGGCTGGAAGTGTCTGCAATGCTGCCAGTACGAGCAGCGAGGCTTGTTGTCTTGAGCGTAGGTTTTGTTGTCTAAATCTGTATAGAAGAGCTTATGGCCGCGTCATAGTACATGACGTGGTTGACCTGCATTTACTAATGCCGTCTCGTGTTATCAGCCATTTTTATTAGTCAATTTCCAAAATTAAAATTGATGTTCTAAAGGTAGTAGTATAAAATTGTAGAAACAATAACGCAGAAAAAAATAAAATGATCAATTATATTTAATTTAATTTTACAATATTAACCGAAAGTGAGGGTCGGTAAGCCTAATTTAATGAAGTTAGATTATATATTTGTAACATATTAAAAATTTTTGTAAATTTTAATATTAAAAATTAAAAATAAACATGAGATATAAATTTAAGAATAATTAACCGAATGTTTTATTTTTCAAACAATCATTTTAATGTGAGTAAAACTGAATAGAAAATGTTAAAAAGCGAGTGGTTGTCTTTGTTCCCGCTCCTTGCCTACACCATGTGCATTCTCATCTAGACTTCTCTAGATTTTTAGCACTAATTCCTTGTCCTTTGCTTTTTTATTATTTGCTCCTCCTCCGTTCTTCTTTTTTCATAATTTTCTTGTGATAAATGTTATGAGCTTGGTTTTTGTTTTACTAACAGACAGTATGGCACTAATAAATTTCATAAATTTAGAATATTTTCTTTAGTTAGAATACTAGTTTAGTCCTCTATTAAGTACTTCTTAAGAGTACTTTTATCGAACACTTCATAGAAACTACTTTAGAGAGAGAGAGCAAAAAGTTGGAAAATTTGGATATAGCTTCTTATTATTCAAGAATGTTACAATATATGGGATTATTTACAATGAAGAGACCTAACCTATTTATACTACTCCACCTCCTCAATGGACGGTGAAAATCGATCTAATCTAATAGTATACATTGGCTATCTAAAAAGATCTCCCACCTACCCTCACTTACTCTACTTACTATATTAATTATAAGTAGAACCTAGAGCCTCCTACTTAACTTCGGTAAAATGGTAAAAATTATAGATAGATTCAGTCAAAGCTAGCCTCTTCAGTGGAAAGATGAACACTGCGTGACATTCTCCCCTACTCAATTTGGTGATGCCCTCATCGTGTCCTCCTTATACGCCTGGATATGTTGTTTATAATTCCACAAAGTGAGCTCATGCTCTTAACTGGCATTGCTATCGGGTGATCCCTTCCACTTGACGAAATATTCCACATAACTCAGATGGGAACCCCTCCTCGGAATGACCCGATGGAATATAATCTTCTCAACTTCCCGCATAGGCAATATAGTGATGGTAGTTAAAGCTCTTTTCGACTCGCCTTTACTCAGATCCTCCTTATCCTCTCTATAGGGCTTCAAAAGGCTCATATGAAATATCGGATGCATCTCAAGGTGTGATGACAACTTCAAACAATATGCTAACTTGCCCACTCGTTTCTCTACAAAAAATGAGGCTTTATATCACTGAACGAGGCTCTTGTGCATCTTTGCAAACCGTTAGCTTTCATGTGGAAGGAGCTTCACAAGCATCATGTCTCCTTCCTCGAACTCCAAGTGTCTCCTTTTAGCATCGACCCATTTCTTCATCTTTCTTGTGGCCTTAGCTAAGAAAGCTCATGTCATATCCGACATCTTATGCCACCCCTTAGCAAATTTGAATATGGCATGACTCAGTGTGTGGAATAGTCGGTTGTTCGCTCGTAGCAATCTCGAATGGGCTCACCCCTGTCAACTCACTCTTTTGCAAGTTATAGGAGAATTGGACAATATTAAGTAACTTAGCCCAATCATGTCGGTTGACACTTACATAATGCCTCAAGTATAACTCCAACAAAGCATTTTCCTTCTCAGTCTGGTCGTCAGTCTGTAGGTAGAAGTTTGTGAAAAAAATTGAGCTCGGACCTCATGATCTTGAATAACTCAATCTAAAATCTTCCAGTGAAGCGAGTGTCTCTATCACTCATAATGGTGTTCGGTATGCCCCAATACTTCACCACATGCTTGAAAATAGGTGCGGCATCTTCGACTGTGAACTTAGTAGGCACCGGTATGGATACACCATATTTGCTTAATCGATCGACCATCGCCATTATATTACCACACCCTTTGTACTTTGGTAGGCAAGTGATGAAATACATGGAGATACTTTCCCATGACTTCTCTGAAATGGGCAATGACTCAAGTAAACCCTCGGTTCGACTGCTCTCTTGTTAAGGCATGTTTTCACGAACACCTCCACATCGTCCCGCATCTGAGGCCAATAGTAAACACGTTCTATAAGTGTCAACGTGTGATAAACTCTCGGATGTCCAACCCAATATGATTCATGGCATTCTTTGATGACTTCTCTTCTCAAACCTTGATACTTTGACACATAGGTTCGATCCTCTTTACTGATGAGCACCTCATCTCGAAGCCAAAATCGGCACGTCTTCCCTTGACTTGCCAACTCCATCAAACTACTGGCTTGTGGGTCATGCTCTATACCTTCCTTAATATGGTCCACCAAAGGAAAATTCAAACTTGTGATGGTTGCTAATTCCACCTTCCTACTAAGAGCATCCGCCACAAGATTTGCTCTCTCCGATTTGTACTCCATCACGAAATCAGACTCCGTTAAAAATGCTTGTTACCTTATTTGCTTCGGTGTGAGCTTCTTTTAGTTGAGAAAGTAGCTCGTAACTACGTTGTCGTTCTTGACCACGAATTTAGACCCCAATAGGTAATGCCTTTAAGTTCTCAAGCAATGCACTACTGCGGTCATCTCCTTCTCTTAAATTGTGTATTGCCTTTCGATATCATTCAGTTTACGACTTTCAAATGCAACTTGGTGTCCCTCCTGCATTAAGAAACCACCAAAGGCAAAATCCGAAGCTTCAGTGTGTACCTTATATGCCTTGATGTGATCTAAAAGGGCTAACACAGGCTTCTCGTTCATTGATTACTTCAAGGCTTGGAAAGCCTTTTGACACTTCTCGTCGCACTCCTACGATCAGTTCTTCTTCAAAAGATTAGTAAAAGGTGTCGCTATAGAGTAGTGGCCTTTAATGAACCTTCGACAGTAATTTATGAGGTCAAGGAATGATTGTAGCTCAGTTACCTTCCTAGGTGGCTCCCAATCATTAATTGCTTACACTTTAGACTCCATCCTTATCTTACCTTCACCAACAATGTGCTCCAAGAATGTTATTTCAGGTTGGGCAAATAAGCACTTCTCCTTCTTCATATATAGTTTGTTCTCCTGTAAGACTTGGAAGGCTTGTCGTAGATGATCGATGTGCTCCTCGAGTGTATGGATATATATGGGTGAAACACACGATTCATAAGGGTGCAAAATGTGGCGGAAGCATTTGATAGTCCAAAGGACATGACTAAGAACTCATATGAGCCATATCACTTGATAGTATTCCGATCTCAAATCTAACTTTGTGAACCATCTTGAATCTCTAAGCCTATCAAACAGATTAGCTATAAGTGGAATGAGATACTTGTTCTTGACCGTTACCTTGTTTAATGCCCGATAATCAATATACAGTCAAAGCAATCCATCGTACTTCTTTTGGAATATCAGTGGTGCACCATATGGAGCCTTCGACAGTTAGATATATCCCGTATCCAACAGCTCCTTCAATTGCCTTCTTAATTCTTCGAGCTCGAGAGGCATCATTCGGTATGGAACGGCTGATAGTGGTGCAGTACCGGGCACCAACTCAATCTTATGATCTACCTCTCTCTTAGGTGGAAGTTTCTTTGGCAGCTTGGATGGCATCACATCTTTGACTTCGAGGACTCAAGCTACTCCCCTCGATATCTCCTTCAGTAAGGAAGATTCACCCTTTTCTTTCAAAGCTGCTAAGAATGTCAGTTATGCCTTCTTCATCCCCTTGGAAAGTTGCATGGCCAATAGTGACTTGGCTTTAATGCTTACCTTTCATACTAGTGGCACCATACAGGTGTTGCCTTCTAGAGGATGCACTTGTGTTGGCAAATGGAATGGGCATTGCCTTCACACTATCTATGAACTCCATGCCAAGCACTATAGGATAGTCATCCATGGGAACAATAGAAAGGTTAATATGTCTATGCCACTCACCTAGGCTTATTTGGACATCCTTGGCACAACTGAAGATGGATGAAGGCTTTGAGTTCACTGCTTTATGCCCCCTTGCTCCTCGGTATATTTGACACCCAACCGCTTGACTTCTTCCACGAAGATGAAATTGTTAGAAGCATCGGTGTCAACTAAGATTTTCACTACTTGGCCACCAATCTTCACTTCTATAAACAAACGTCCCTTATTCTCAGACTTGAGTATCTCCACTTTGGCCTTGATGGCATTGAGGAGCTGTAAGGCTCCCATCCTCATCTCCTCGTGGTGTTCCTCCCTTTCTTCCTCTAAGGCCAAAAGCTTGGCCTTTCTTGGGCAATCTCTTGCCTTATGGGGACCTTCACAAAAATAGCATTTGAGAGTGATTTGAACTCACCTTGGTCTCCTTTGGCAATGCCCTTGCCCTTCTCGAACTTGGAATATTTTTGGAAGCCTTTTTTCCCACGATGACCATCTCCCCCACTCTTCCCCTTGTTACCCTTATCTTTGTTGAACTTGGGCTTCTTGGGCTTCTCGGTCTTTTAAAACTAAAATAATGATTCAGCCACAGAGATAGCGGTAGCAAGATCTTGGATTCCATGGCGTTGAAGCTCCATCTTCACCCAATTCTAGAGTCTATCCTTAAAAGCAAACAAAGCTTCCTTATCGAGGTAGTCGGATATCTCCAAGAGCACCTCAGATAACTCTTTCAAATATTCCCTTATGCTACCCTTTTGTTGGAGGCACCTCAGTTTGACTCTTGCCTCTTCTTTGGGATTCTCAAGTAGAATTGCCTCTTGAGTTTCCTCTTGAACTCGTCCTACGTTTTGATGGTGCAAATGCCTCGTTGATGTCACCATACCTTCTTCTCCACCATTCCATCACGATATCATTAAGGTATAGAGTAGCATATTTGATCTTCTTGATGTTCTCCTCTATACCAATTGCCTTGAGGTATTGCTTCATGCTCCACATAAAGTTATCCACTTAATTCACGTTCCTCGACCCTTTGAACATCTTGGGCTTCGGAGCGTCGACCCTTGAAGGAGTGGCAACTACGGTCGAGATAGCGATGCTTGATCTTTGAGCAATCGTCCTCTTGTAAATGAGAAGCTCATCCTTGGTCTATTTCAACTCATTGGAGACCTTCTCGAGCTTGCCCTTCAGGGTAGTAATCTTGGACTGGAAGACTCCCTTTAAGGTCTCCACTTGGTCTAGACACTTTGAGAAGGTTTAGTTCAAAGCATCTTGCATCTTCTCATGGAGCTCCTCCTTTCCATTCTCGAGCTCTTCAATGTGAACATTGTGCTCCTCAAACTTCTCTTGCCCCTTAACAACGACAAGCTCAGCCCTTGCTAGTCATTCACTAATGTCCACCAAGGCTTCCGTCAACCTTTATCTTCCACGGTTGGATTGCTTGGAAGTCTCAACATGAGTGGTCCACTATTGTCTCGCTATATGAACCTCACACCTATCGCAAGATTAGTTCTAACCCTTTATTCAATAAGCAATAACAGAAGAACTATAAGCTCTTACCCTTGATTGACTTACCTTCGGATAAATTAGTTGTTAATTTTAAATGGATTTAAAAAATTAAGACTCGAGCTAATGGGTTTGTTGAATGATACAAAGCCCGACTTATTATTAAGGGATTCACATAGGAATATGGAATTGACTATAATGAGACATTTGTTTTGGTAGCTTGCTTGATCTCAGTCCACAGTCTTATTGTTATAGCCATTAGTAAACAATAGAAACTATTCTAAAGGGATGTCAAAAATGACTTTCTCAATAGTGAGCGTACATATAAAGTATATATGAAGCTTTCTCTTAGGTATAATCATCCTCCACATAAAGTTTATTGTCTTAGCAAAGCCTTGTATGGCCTTAAACATGTTCCTCGGGCTTAATTTACAAAATTTAGGTCCACTATTAAACTTCATGGTTTTCAATCTAATCCTTATGATAATACTTTGTTTCTCCACCAAACTGATCAAGGATATACTATTCTTCTTCTTTATATGGATGATAGGATAATAACTGTTGATGACACACAGGATGTCTCCACTCTTCAAGCCTTTCTATGTCAACAGTTTTAAATGAAAAATCTTGGAAATCTCAATTATTTTTTGGGTCTTGAAGTATCATTTAATAATACAGGTTACTACTTGTCTCAAGGAAAATATGCTACAGATCATATCTCTCATGCTAGGATAAGATTGTTAGTGCTCCACTTGATCCTAATGACCATCTTTTTACCACTGATGGGACTCTTCTTAGTAATGGTATACTTTATCACCAATTAGTTGGTAGCCTTATATATCTTACTGTATCTTGTCCAAATATTGTGCATACTATTCATATTGTTAGTCAATTTATATCTACACCTCGTTTCACTTTTCTATTATACTCTGTACTCTTCGGTATGTTAGAGGCACTATATTTCATGGCCTTCACTTAGTCATTCTTCTCTATTAGAATTGCAAGCATACTCTGATGTTGATTAGACTAACAATCCCACTGATCATCGATCCACTACTTGCTATTATTTATTTTTGGGCACATCTCTCATTTCAAGCGTAGTAAAAAACAAACAATTGTCTTTCACTCTAGCATAAAAGTCGAATATAGAACCCTTGCTAATACTTTAAGTTTCTCTGGTTATGATAATTACTTTAAGATATGATTATTTCATCATCTTCTATTGTTCCTCTATTTAGTGATAATCAAAGTGCCTTATAAATTGTTCACAATGATGTTTTTCATGAACATACAAAATACATCAAGGTTGATTGTCATCTTATCTGCAATCATCTTCTCTAAGGCACTATATAGCTTGTTCCTATCTCCTTTTAGTCTCAAATTGCTGATATCTTTACTAAGTCATACCATCCTTGCTAGATTTAAGATCTTGTATCCAAACTCAAGTTGTTCTCTTCTTTCCCACTTTAGTTGGGGGTGTAAACATATCTTGTATAATCTTGTCAATTCGTCTAGCTATAAGCTGCTCAAATTGTCAACTTTACCATTTTCTAAATTTTCCTTAGGATGGATCCAACATGTATATAAAGATCTGTTGTACTTGTAATGAATAGACAGAAAAACATTCAATCTTCTGTCTATTCTACTTATTCCTATAACACCCACGTTACTTTTTTTTGTCAATTTTATAAAACTTCAAGAAAGTCACATGCTTCCTTCTTTTTCCAATACTTTATATATAATGTTCAGGGATCCTTTAGTGACTTCCCCCTCTTCCTCCAATTGCTAAAGCCCTCTCCTTTTCCTTAAGAAGTTATTGTAAACCTGTCCACCCTTATTACCATTACAAACATCAACCTTCTTACTTCCTCACCTTCTGCTCGTAATCAAGACCCTTGTTAAGTCACCTTGTTGCCTATCTTTCAAAAAGCTCTAGCTAACCTATCCAGATCCTCCGTGTCCAAGTTATTGCCATCACAACTAACTATCAAGCTTCCTCACCTCTTGCTTGTAATCAAAATAGACTAACCCCTTCTTTAAACCTCCTGTAAAGCCAACCTGTTACCTCACAATCTGCTACCTCACCTTTAACCAGGGCTTTGATTAAGAAGACAAGTAGCCAAGTCTTAATAGATGCAAGACTTACAACTAAACTCCATTTTTGTTTGCCAAAATGCAATAGAGGGAAGCATATTGTGTCCTTACCCTTAAAAGCGCTTAAGGAAAGGGAAAAGAAATAGAACTATACTCTCATTGAATTTTTCTAGAGTAAGAAACCATCTTACCCTATAATGAGTAAATGGATATTTGTATAGTGGAAATAACACACACTAGTGGAATTTTTAGTTAATGAGGAAAATCTATTTCTATTCAAATTTGAAATGACTAATCAAACTCAAAAGATATTAGAGAATGGAGACATCAACTTTTAACCAATATTTTTACAATTATGAAAACCAGGTGTTAAACTCCATGATTTCATCACAAAACATGTGCCTTTGTGGATAAATACCCATGTTCTCTTAGAATATTTGACCACAGAAGGTTTAAGTTATCTTAGTAGATTTGTAGGGAAACTATTGTGCCTTGATGAGATTAGAACAACAATGAAAAGGATTAGTTCTGTTAGAATGTGTGTCCTAGTTAACATTCAACTTGTACTCCCAGAAACTATTCATTTAATGAGGTTGGATGAAAATAACAACATGTTCAAAGATGTAGTTACAATATCCTATTTAGTGATGTAGTGAATATCTTATTATTTTTATGATAAAGATATTTACCATGTCTTTTCATTTATTTTTATAAAGGATGAGTCCATATTTAAATTATGTATTAAATCTATATACCTAATTAATGAAGGATAAATGTAGATATCTAATTTTTTATGGCCTAGATTTTAATATTCGTCTAAATGTCAAAAATACAAAATAAAATTTATGTTTAGCTTCTCCTTAAAAGTGGCAAATTTTTATATTTAATACTTTAATGGTTTTTATAGTTTTCATTAATTTTGGTTGTTTTAAATTTTATGCTACTCTATAAAATAATTAAAAATAATTAAAATAGTTTTAAAATATAAATTATTTCTATTATTATTCCTTTGAAAATAAAAATATTAAAGAAAATTTTGAAAATATTTTTTTCTTTTTCATTTCAAAATCATGACTCTTTTTTCAAAAATTCCAATAATCCAAAAAGGGGAAATGAGATAATATTTTAAAATATCATTGTTTTCTTTTTAAGCCCATTAGTTTTTATTTAGAAAGCATACGCCCTTTTAATTATGTCTTAAGCACAACTTTTAAAATTAGCTTTGAAATGAAGTTTAAATCAAGCTTATTTCTTTTTATTATTTTTATTAAATCAAGCTTATTTATTTTTATTATTTTTATAAATCAAGCTTATCAAAATATATTTGTTACTAATATTTTATATTTGTTGATTTAAAGAAGCATTAGAAAATTATTCAAGGATATAGATCAACTGATACAAAAGACATGCCATACATTCTAGTCGCCATTCATTTTAGTCAAGTATTAAATCACTTATATAAGTTAAAAAGAAATATAGAAGAACTTTCATTTTGTAAAATCAATATAAATTTTCTTATTTCTTTAAATTGATCACTTTTATGCTTTAGGAGGTTCTTTATACATAAACATCTCATAATTAATTTGAATGCATTTTTCTTATCAAGGGGAATTAAGGTTCTCTTAATCTTTTAAACAAAATTTGAAAAACTTTAAAAACGAGTAAAGTTTCTATCAAAAAGAGATATTTTAATATTTTAAAGAACTTGAACCATTCAAATTTGATGCTTCAAAGTGGCTTTAAATGTTGATCTTTGTTGAGATTGAATTAGCATAACGAGTTTGGATATGCTGAATGGACAATATGTCAAAGTTACATAGTTGATGGTTTGTAATTGGTTAAACATTCAACTGGACAATATGTAAATTGATGAACCACTAGCTACTTCATGGTGGGTTTGAGAAATGGTAGGGTCTTTTTGTCCAACTAGGGGTTTGGCTAGTCAATACCCTAATTGAAAATTATAAAAGTTCTTCTCTTTACCTAATGCAAACTAAAAGACTTGTAAAGATTATTCATCTTCACCTAGATGAAAGAAAAGTTCAATAAAATTCTAAGTGAGTTTTGGTGAGTGGAAATAAGTAAGGTTTGTTTGTCAAACCGTTATAAAATTAGTTTACAATCTCTCTTCCTTACTCTTTTTACAATATTTATGTTTTTTATTACACTTTAGCTACATTGTCATTCCATACTATTATTCTATTAGAACTTGATTAAATTATATTTTAAGTGGCAAAAAGTTCTTAAGTTTATGGAGACTTAATTGATCTTGCTTTCTACCTTTGGGTTCCATTAAAAATCAATAAGTTATATCATTATGTGTCTCTTATATTAATATTCAAAAGAAAAATTGAGTAAAGATCATTATGATACATAGAGGTGTAGCAACATTTTCTACTAGCTAAGAGGGAAAAAACATTAAGAGAGCTCCTTTTTATTAGAAATGATTATTTATAGGGATAACAGTCAATTAAGTGATCAAGTTTTTGAGATTTTTTCAGTTAGGTGGTCAAGTTTTCAAAATTTTCAATTGAGTGATTAACATTTGAAAAGTTAACCAGTTGAGTGAAAAAACTTAACGTCGTTAG
>JAOXYD010000005.1:13329378-13342887 GCA_028565735.1 Pinacopodium congolense
TTTATAAAGTGCGAATTCAAAGGAGCATAAGGACGAAGAGTTGTATCCATAAGTCTTAGTTGAATTTTGGAGAAAGAATAAGGTCAAAAGGATAAGTATAATGAAAGATATCATTGTTTTACTAAACCTGGTCATGTTAGGATACTGATTCGAAAACTAAAGATGTTTCATTTTAATTGAGGATTTTAGAGTCCGAATTAGAGTGTGTACAAAACATGAAAAGTGTTCATATATGTCTTGTGGATATGTCTATAAAAGTTCATAATCAAAAGCGCCATGGTCAGGGAGTTATGGTGATTTAACCAAGGGATGACAAGTGGCAGCAAATGATTAGTGGAGTATAAACCAATGAGAATGTGACATTTTGACCATTTATGTTTACTTACTTACCAGCATCGGTTTTTAACCAGTTTTGAGTCCAATTTCTAGACATTTCTTCTGATTTCTTCTTCCTCCTTCGTGACCTTCAATCTCTAACCCTAATATACTTGATTCTTACCAAAATTAATCCAAACCTTGGACTATTTTGTAGATCTTGATGAGCTCTTCCAAACCCCTCTTCTTCTACCTTGATTAGAGCACAGATTTTCATGGTTTAAGGAGCTAAAAAGGGACTTGGTTAAATTATAACAAGTAAGTATATGGTCCCTCTTGATAAAGCATGAAAGCATCAGATGTATGTAAGTGTGTAGAGTTGAAATAAGCATGAAATTGGAACAATATACATGAAAACTGAGGTTAATTTGATATCTGCCACTTCGACCATTTTTCATAAACTTAAGATACGAATCTGAAAGACCCTTATGAATGAAAGTTATAGCTCTAGATGTTATTGAGATATTGGTTAAAGAATCATGTAAAAAGGATGAATATAACTAGAGTTATGATCGTTCTCCTGAAATTGCTTGTGATATATCGTGTTCTGGAACACCAGAATTGTGTCTTGGTTTTGGGGTACTTAGAGCCAATATTTGGAGTAGATCAAAACATGAGAATTGTAGAGTAATGTCTTAGTGAAACATTGATGAAAGAATCAAATTCATTGGATGAGTGAAACTCAATCTATGGCTATTTTTCTTAAACTTCCCAATAGAAACCATAGTTCTAGAACCTGTATATTCGGGCTTGATTTTAAGATGGTTAGAACCTGATTTTGAATGAGCCTTAAACATACATGTTGTAGTGGTATATCTTAGGCTTTCAATAGAAGAAAGAATCATGATGATTGAATGAGTATCACTTAAGTTATGGTTAGTACACCGAAACTACCTTCAGTGAAACACTAAATCTGGAATAGAAAATTACGTCTTGATTTTGGGGCATTTAAAAGCTCACTGAGAAAGATCTTCAAACATAAAAGTTGTAGATATAGATCTTAAATTAACTATGGTGAAAGATGAAAGTCATTTGGATTAGTGTATTGAAAGTTATGCATATTTTTCTAACATGTGATCATGGTGAACTTCAGAAATGAGACTTTTAATAGTTGTAAGCTAGAGTGTTAGATGATTTGATAAGTGTCGCTCCTAAAATGATGATATATATTACAGATTGGATGTTTGGAATTAATGTGTATGAATAAGGTCAATCATAAGTGATTGAATATGAATCGATCATTCATTATTCATAACATATTCCTACATGCATAATTGGTTATTATGCAGTCGTACCAATAATAATGTGTGTGTATGTCATGCAATTATAGGGGAGCACAGTGAGCAGGATCCAAACATCTCCCGAATAGCCAGGCATTGAATATCTGGAGATCTTTGTGAGTTGGACTAGAGTGCACAATCACTCTATATGCTGTGTTTAATCCAATTACTTTTGCGTATATTTTTGAAATGGTGAAAACTAATCTGATTATATATGTATATATATTGTGGAGGTATAAGGTGGTGTTTCCACTGCTATTCCGGACACTAAGTGTTCAAGGATGTTTGGTATTGGGAATACATTGGGAGTGCTGACTTGTATGTGAACTCTGAGACCTATGTGTTTTACATGTGTTCTCATTCTGATTTGATTAAAACTGTCTGTTACTGTGTGATTCCCAACTATGGGTTGGATGCCAGATTTAGGTCCGATAATTATGAAAATACGAACTGTATGTGTATTCTGCTTGATGGATTGCTTGTATGATATGTACTGTGTTTCTTTACATTCATGAAATGCATGATCACATTAATGATGTTGTGAATAAAGTGACCAGGCTAGCCGTAGTTTGGTGTGGGGCTTATGCCCATGGTTGGAACGAGCCTCAGGCTCAAATATGTGTGGACTCGCTTTCCACTATGGATTAGGGTCAATATCCGAAGAATGAACTCAGTATCAACTACTGATATAGGATAATAAATGGCATAAAGTCACAACAAAAGAAAAAGCAAATCAAGTCCCATGTGTATTTGTAATTGTCTTCTCGCATGATAGAATGCCATTGTATAATCATACTTTGATACGCTAAACACATGAAAAATGTGATTTTAATTGTGATAATTCTGTTATTTGTTTTGTGCTATAAGCTTATGTGTGGATAGAGTGAGTACATCGATGATGGCCACTCACCGACTTTTTCCCTGAAAACTCACCCCACTTACCATTTTAGGTCGGAAGGAGTTCGACTCCTAGATTAAGACAGTGTTGAGAGAGTAAGAGCTGCGCACTTACAGACTTATCATGGCTTAGAGGTTGGTCAACTGAAGCATCGAAGAGTTTAGATAGCATGATTTTGTTCTATTTGTTGCTTATGTACAGTTTATAATGATGCATAAATGGAATTAGTATCTATGTTCCTTCTGATTATGTTATATAATGCTTACTGTAATTTCTCTAGCGTACCACCCTTGTAGGGTATTTATTCGGATATTCATCAGAATGTCAGGTAGGTGTCCTATGAAAGTAAGATGCTACAATTTTAATCATTGAAAAATTTAATAAACAACATGGTTTAATTCAAGAATTTGAGAAATCTACCTTGATTATCTTGAGGGCACTAATCTTGAATAGGAATTTAGGAATAGAAGTTATTGAACTTTAAGCCTAAATAACTAAAGATCAATTTAGGATGGTTAGATATAAGGTATTAACTTAACTATAGCTTTGTCTTGATTTAGTGAAAGCCCTAGATTCAATCCAATTTAGAACTCAATTAATTATTTGAAGCCTAATCCTAAGCTAAGTAATCGTTAAATTAGTCTTTAAGTAATTTGGAATTCATAACATTGCTAGGATAGTTCTTAGGTGTTTTTAGTTTAATTGAGTCAACTAACCCTTTAATTTAAAGCTTTTAAGTTCCTTATATAATTGTAATCCAATTACCTTAATAGTCATACAATTAGTTCTTTATAGGTTCGACATTCCGAAGTTTTAAAAGTGCTCCACTTTGTTACTTGTGACCAGTATAATGCCTTTAAATTGAGTTGGATTTAGATTGAAATTGTGAATTTATTGATTAATTGAGGATAATTAGTGATACCAATCAATGTAACGATTTCAAATCCATATAACAAACCATATAAATGATCTAAAACACTTAATATCATACAAAAGGGTTTACTAAACACTTGCAATTATTCAAAAAAATAAAAATAAAAAATTTGGGGTTACAAATCATTTAAAAATCAATCAATGTTAAACCAAATCAAAGACATTAATGGAATTAAAATACTACAACTAACCATCAATTAAAGATCAAGATCATTTTAGGATAAAACCTTCAAATCATCATAATTAAACTAACAATAACTTAAGTGAAACAAGATTTAAACATATTCCCCACCTCTGTACTTAAATTGGACATTATCCTCAATGTTCCAAAAGTAATGAAAATACAAAGAGGTATAGAATAAGAATACTTCCTGAATGAGGTAAACCATAAAGTCTTTGATATAGAGATAACCATCCAATTTTAGCTCTTACAAAACAAAACAAATGAAAGAAAGGAAAAGCACTTAAATAAAATACAACTAAAGAACTATCCAATAAAAAAAACAAAGAAACACTTAGACACTTAAAAGATCATGAAAAGATGCAAAACATGCAAAAGATCAAATAAACTAAAGCTAAAACACACAAAGACATACTTAAAACACCTAAAAACATCCTAGAAACATAGCCCAAAAACACACTTATCAAACATCTAGGTCGCTATAGCGATAAAAGACTTCATAAAGCCTAGGTCACTATAGTGACTTGACAGTTTTCATATTCTTTGGGATGACGTGTTCAGGTTGGGTTCTATGATATTTTGGATTGGTAAGATGTTGAAAAATCCTAGAAGCCACCATTATAAGCCTAAGGAACAACAAAGGTAGAAAAAAAGTTGTTTTAAAGGAGAAAAACATCAAAAAACTCAAGATCAAGAGAGAGAACTCAAGATTCAAGAAGTTGTTTAGATTTTGTAGCAAAGGGACCTCAACTTACATTCATTATTTATCTTTCCATTGCTCTCTTTTTTATGTTGAATCATAATAGTGAATTGTTGAACATGATTATGGATTTCTAGATCTAGTTTAGGGTTTTTTCTTGAATTATTATCTAAAATTTATCTTATTAATTTAATTCTAGATCTAGCTTAGTGGTTTGTTGAACATGATTATAGATTGCTAGATCTAATATAAGGTTTGTTCTTGAATTTTTATCCAACATTTATCTTATTAATTAAAGAGAGATCTTAATTGCGTCTTCATTGTCCTAAGGATTACTTCAAATCCAATTGCATATTTAGGAGTAGTGTTGAAAATCAAGAGGTTGTAATTTAGCTTGTAAGTATTTCAATTGGAATTAATTAATTAGATCTCGAGAGAGAGTAATAAAACTATTGGATGTCTAGGATCAAATAAAATTAAATCAGTAAAGTAAAAGGAAGGTAAACAAAGATAGAACAACCCCTAAGTCTTCATCATTGAATAATTTGATTTTTTTGCTTTCTTTTTTAGTTTAATCCATTTAATTCATTAATTTAATTTTTAGTTTCTATAATTTTGGTTTACCTTCAACAAAGTATAATCTAGGTTGTTATGTATCTATATTCAATTCTTGTAGAATCGATATCTATTATATTATTATTTACGATCTATATTCTTGCAGTATAGTGAAAACTAGCAAATAGTTGTTTCTTCTTTAAATATTTTTATACAATGCTTCAATCTTTCACACATCAACCTACAAATTAAACATTTAAAGATATAAATTGAACATTTAAATAATAAAATAGGAGTAAATGCATATAAAATAACAATGAAAAACCCTTCTAGAATAAGGGGTATTTGCATGAAAATGCATATTTTCAATGGAAATGATAAAAGGTATATAATTTGATCCAACTTGTTAGTTTGATTATAATTATAGGTACAATGTGCTCTTATTGTAAAACAAAAAGAGAGATTATTAAATCAAATGAGTTCATCCTTAAAGATTATTAAATCAAAAAGCATATAAATTTTTGTGGTTACAAAATATTGGAATACTAATCCCTTTTTATTTGAGTGTGGTAGATACCAAAACTTCAAGAGCAGATGAGTAGGATAAAAATTTAAACTTTCAAAGTATGGACAGGTTTTGGGTGCTTAATGACCAATTTCTAGATGGACTATTATATAATTTTATTTATAAAATTTTCCTTAACAATGCAAAGGGAAAATCTTTAATGTCTATAAAGGAAAGCCTTTCCTATGCATTAATCTATATGTCAAATTATATATATATATATATATTTTTTTTTTCTAAGTTAGTAATTAAAATCTTGTCAAAAGAAGTATGATAATTTTATGAAACTTAAATCACTCACCTTTTATGTATTACATCCATTATCAAGAAAAAAAGAAAAAGAAAAAAGAATTATATGGCTAAAAATGAGCATATAGTTTAAGGTAAAAAAGATGGTTGTAGAATAGTAAAAGCTTCATAACGTTGTTGGTCACTCAATTTTGATGGAAATTTGATTTTGAATTTGATTCTCAACTTGCCCGTCTTTCCATCTTGTTTAGAATTGGGCATTCCTTGGCCTTGAATCACCTTTTCGTAGCCTGGATGTATAATCTCATCGAATGTCAAGCACATTTGTCCACCTCCTAACAATGGGATTGTGACCGTGCAACCTGTAAGAGCCTCCACTAAGGGGATCTCAACGTCATGCTCTAAGTCATCGCCTAGTCTTCTAAACAAAGAATGTTTCTCTTCATCTATAACGAAAATTACATCTGCTGGATAGTAACCTGGTCTCTCCTGTCCCTTTCCTTCGAATGTGATTTTTGTTCCTTTCTTCCACCCTGGCTTTATATTTATCACAAGTTTCTCATCTTCTGTTTCAATTATTCTGCATCAAGCAAGCCAATTGTTATTCAAATATGCTTTAAATACTATACTATTCATAAAACGATTTTTTTTTTCATGTATTAAAAAGATAAAAAGTAACATACCCATTTTTTATAACATCTCTAGTGATCACAATTTGCTTTACACATCCATGCAACAACTCCTCTAACTTACATTCTAACCGCGTTTCAATTGGTGGTGGTTTTCTTCTGGCAATGGATTGTGAAAATACTATTGGGGTAGGATTCCTGTGATTTATGTTTTTGGACCATGATCTATTTAAAGTTGACGGGGCAGTGCCATTACTAGTACTTCTTGGTAGGGAGGTAGCTGATGGAGAAGTGCTTTGGGAAAGAGAAGAAATTTCATTCTCCGAATTAGTTCTCTTCTTCTTGTCTGGACTTTTTGACCATAAATTAGAACTAGTACCATGACTCGTACTTCTTGGTAAAAAGGTTGGTGTGGGAGAAAGGCTTCTTTGACTTGCACTCTTTTTTATACGGGTGGGGCTTGAGGTAGATTTATAGGTTTTTCTACTAAAACTATTCAATAGAGTTGAGGGCTTGGAAAACAAACCCTCCTCCATGTTTTTATGAAATTTAGAATCTGGCTCATCACTTTTTCGTCCTTTTCCTTGTATCTTTTCATCGTTAAGAGCCTGAACCGAAAAAGATAATAAGAATAAGAATTTCAAATAAAAAAGAATAAAGCAGCGTCTATCTCACACCATCCATTCTGTTTTCATCTAATTAATTAATTTATATTAATTCATCAAGTCGTACTTCATTAGAATATATATATATGTGTGAGAGAGAGAGAGAGAGAGTAAAAGTGATGATTTACCTTGTAAGCTTCATTAATTTCTTGAAATTTGGCTTCTGCTTCAACTTTGTTTGATGGGTTTCTATCAGGATGCCATTTCTTAACAAGTGACTTGTATGCTCTGCACATATCTTTAATTGTTGCATTTTTTGAAATTCCAAGTACTTTATAAAAATCTGCTTTTGGTGTACGAGGATGATCTCCCATATGTGAGACAGAGAAGAGCAAATGAGAATGGATAGAAGGAAAATAATAAGAAAAAGGACAAGCAGTTCAAAAGCAAGCTGAATCTATAACGTATGGTGCAGCACCTATATCCAAACAAAATCAGTAACAAGACACCTTTTATTAGGTATATTATTTAATGGTAGCCTTTCTGCGTTGTTGTCCCATATTTAGATAATTTGACTAGTTCCATATATTGTGCTCCATCGTAACTACAATTATGTGTTCTAATTTATTATATTTTGTTAAATTTTTATAAAATGTAGTCATTAGTTTATGAAAGGACATCATTACAAAACTAATATAGTCATTAGTTTATGAAAGATTAAATTGTTAAATAGCACTTCAATAAGCAATTTCAATAACTAAAAATATTAACTTTAAATAATAATTCTTATGTCATAAATAAAGTATGAGATCAATGCACAACATGAGATTTATATGAATTTACTGATAATATTGTAGAGGGCTTCCACACTATAAAGCACATCTACTGGCAATTTTTCACTATATTGTTAACATATAAATAGAAGCATTATTTTTATAAAACATATACAAAAACCAGAAGACATAACTTCGGAAGTCCACAAAAGGAATCAAATTTCATGTGACGGTTCATCAGTTTTAGAAGTAATTAAATTGTAGTAAACAAACGAGAAATCATGAGGGAAATGATCTTTATCTTACCACACTTTAGATACATTATCAGTCGTATTAACATTTAATTTAATATAATTATGTTATGCGAATCAACTTGGGAACTAACTCATACCTAAAAAAGTAATAATTTACAGCATGTAAGGGTTAGGATAAGGGTCCTTGAATTATTAAAAATTCAGCACTCACTCTTCATCTATCTATATTGTATGGGCTAAAATTATAGGAGTCTTGTAATTTTCAAAATTATTAATTTAGATCTTTTAATTTCAAAACTATCATATAAATCTCTAAAATTTTAAAGTTTTTTTTAATTCGTTAGTTTTTTGTTAAGTTTAGCTTACGTAGACTAACAATTTGCTAATAGTACTAACGGTTTTGTGGACTATTTATGGTAAGTTCAGGTAACAAAAACACATCATTTTCTATCAATGTCAAAATGATGTTAAAAATACTCATTTTATACACATTTTATGCATGTTTTCATAGTCATAATCTTAGGTTTAAGATTATTTTTCATGTGAATTGTATGCTTATTTGTGTTAAATTTTGAATATTACTCATGATGATTTTGGTAAAAATTTATATTTTTTGTAACTCTTAATGATCATTTTGATATATAAAAGGAGTTGGATAATTTATAAAATCAAGAGAAGGAAGAAAAGTATCAAGTTAGTGAGTTTCATATCGTAGACCACACCCACAACACAAACCATGGAAATTTTCATGGAGAAAGCATAATTAGAGAAAAATTATCCAAAGGGTTTTATGGCCAGAGCCATACTGTGATCATGCCTATAGTTTCACAACAAGTTTTATAGCTATGACTCAAGCTGAGGGATAGTCAGGCTAATCTACTATTTAAGCAAAATTTTAAGTATTTTTACAACTTTTGATCTTTGGATGACTTAAAGTCGTCATAAAAAAACCAAGAGCAATCCCTCAACCAATTTTACCAGATTATGGAGAAACTTGGAGGAGAATTGATTCAACCATCTAGGATTGAGAGATTAAGACTGACTCCCAATAATATTTATAAGGGATCTAAGAACCAAAGCACCATTAGAATGAGGTTTCTAATCTCTTATCCTTAGGAGGTGTAGTAGGAATGTTTTCAATATGGACTTCATCTTGATTAGAATCATAACTATAAATAATTTCAGCTTGAGTAGTTATTGGATTAATAAATTGTGGAGTACTTTCATTTTCTAACTGAATATCCTAAAAGAGTTTGGATATTTCTCTTAATTTATTTTTAAATTCATTTTCTAAATTTTCCATGGTTGATCAATTATAATTTTGGATTTTCCTTTTTTAGATTCATTTTTAGATTCTAAAGACAAATGTAATTGTAACAATTGTTCTTGTATGATATTTAATTGATCAAATACCTTCAAAACTTAGAAATCTTCTTAATAGACAAAATTTAATTTATTATGGAAAAATTTTATATGAAACACCTATTCAGATTGAACAATGTCAGGGAAGCTTTCACATCAACTTAATTGATGAAAATCAATCACTAAACATTCACACAAAAATTGCTAAAGAACATAGACATAAAATAGGTTATATCCATCTCTCTACTATACAAATTTTAATTCAATCTACTTATCAAGATGGAATGGACTCTCCTATCAGACTAGCAGTCTTAGATAAAAGAATGACTAATTATAATAATCAAATTATTGCTATTATGAATAGTAATCTCACTTATAAAAAATTTTTAAATTTAACACCTGACTCAAATTTAATCTTCCCTTACAATCTCATGAATTTAATAAAGTCATTACTATTGCATATAAATTTTATAAAGCAGATCTTATGAAACCAGGACAATATCCTTTTTCAATTATTTATAGTATTAGTTATGCTTTAACCAATTCACATCAAAGTATTGAATTTAAACATACTGATCGAATTTATTTAGATCAACAATTTAGTGACATAGTTAAAATACGAATCAATAAAACACCTCAAATTATAGAAGTACCTTCTATTCAATATCTAGTTAAAATACGAATCAATAAAACACCTCAAATTATAGAAGTACCTTCTATTCAATATCCTTTCTCACAACATCTATTATTAAACTCTTCTAGACACTCTTTTTCTACGCTTTCAAGTAACACAGAACCAAGCCAAGACAGAAAATCATTACAATGAGCTCATTCTTTAAAAATAGAGAGACCAATTTCAATAAGACCAACAAGTCAGGTAGCAACTACAAAAACATAATTACTAAAATTAAAAAAAAAAAAGCGAATCATTTAGATCAATTACCATTACAAATTCAATAACAATTAGGATAAAATGAAAAATCAACCAAAAATTGCATTAAATTTTATTGATAACTATTTAATTTGGCAATAATATTAACAAAGTATTGCAGAATACAAATTTCAACTAGGAAATTTAGAGTAACAAAGACAGTTTTATCAAACACAATTAAATATAGGTTGTATAGTTCGTAGAATATTAAGAAAATATCAGCTAAACCAACAATATCAATCCATATTAATTCAATATCATGAACTTAGTTTAGTAATAGACGAAATGTATAATAGATTAACAAATTATCATAACTGATCTCATTCACAAAGTAACTATGTTATTTGCTCATAAAACGGAGAAAGAAAAAATGGTATCAGTGCTAGTAATTTAATGAATATTGCAGAAAAGTTAGATCAACTAGTATATAGAATGGACAATTTTGCACTACAATTACAACAATATGAAAGACAATATCAATTCGCTAAACAGTTAGATATTTTAATATAAAAAATTACTACTTTAGATCAAAATATTGAAAACTTATTTACTTTAATTCATCATACACATGAAAAAGAATTCAAAAAATTAAAATTAATTCAGTATTATATAGATGATCTTACTGCTGATAAAACTAATCAATTAAATAACATACAAGAACAATTGTTACAATTACATTTTTCTTTAGAATTTAAAAACGAATCTAAAAAAGGAAAATCCAAAATTATAATTGATTAACCATGGAAAATTTAGAAAACGAAATAAAAAATAAATTAATAGAAATAACCAAACTCTTTCAGGATATTCAGTTAGAAAAAAAAGTACTCCATAATTTATTAATCCAATAATTAATCAAGATGAAATTATTTATAGTTATGATTCTGATCAAGATCAAGTCTATACCGAAAACATTCCTACTGCACCTCCATAACCAAAAGATAAACAAATCAAACGAGATACATCACTAGAACCTAGTCCAGACAAACCTGAACCAAGTAATCCCCATAAAAGAACAAGAACTCAACAATATCAATATGATTGGGATTATCAACCAACCTTCTCAGACGATTATAAAAATTTAAATCGATATGGCTATTCCCACAAAGAATCTAAAATACAAAAATATCCTTTTGTTTATACTCCAAAAATAACCCCATTAGGCTGAGATCGAATTCTTGATTTAGATTGTGTAACTAATCCAAAAAGTCTAATTACCGAATGGGCTAATCGAATTTCTTTACTCTTTCAGCTTGAAAAACCTTTTGAAAATATGGATTTGGATACATTTTACAATTTTATTGTTTATAAAAATAAAGGAGTCATATTTACATGGTTCCTTGATCAAAGTGAACGAATTAAAAATTTACCTACATACCAAAACTTTGCTACTTCAAACCTAGCTTTTGGATATTTAGTAAAACAAATACATCGTGAATTTTTAGGTCGAGATTACCTAACTCATGCATTCCAAATATGATTAGATTAACATAAACGAAATATTTGGCATATAAATAAAATGAACATTTGTAATTTATGTTATTTAGACAACTTTGTCTATGAATTTTAAAAATATTATTATCTCCTCCCTCTCTCTGAACAACCTTTTTATATAACTGTTTTTATGCAAAAATTACCTTATCCCTTAAATGAAATTGTTTCTAAAACATTTGACACCAAATATGCAAACGAACTTGTAGATAATACTTTAGGTGGTGCAATAACTTTAGTACAAGAAATATTATTTGAACAATGTTTAGCCTCAACTTCATAGAAAACATTAAAACATAAACAATTACAACTTTGTTGTGCTAAAAATGCCGAAGTCCCTCAACAATATGGTTTTCACTCATAAAAAAAAAGGAAAAGTTTATAAATACTCAAAATTTAGAAAATATCCTAACTATTCTAAATCTAAACCTTATTGGAAAAAATATCGATGGAAAAATATCCTCAAAAATTCTCAAAAAAAAATTTTAGACCTTATAAACACTTTATTAGACGTAAATCTTATCGAAAATATAAACCTAAAAAATATCAATTGAAACAAAAATTTTGTCCTCAAAAAAAGAAAAATTGTAAATGCTGGCTATGTAAAGAAGAAGGAAATTAAACAAATGAATGCTCTAATAGAAAACAAAATAAATCAAAGTATCAAGAAAAATTATATATCTTACAATCTACATGACATTCAAATTTAGAACCTATTAAATTTGATTATGATATTGATTCTCCTATTAATACTTTATATATTTACGAAACTCATTATGAAGATAACTCTGATGAAACCCAATCAAGTTCCTCAGAATCCCAACACAACTTTTATTTAAGTGACAATTCAGAATAAAAAAATTAAATGCATATATCGTTACGGGAGCAACCAGCTGTTTAGTTGAAAAATATATTCTTAATACTAACAAAAACTACAAAAATCATTACAAATTAAAATAGATGATGGATCTATCCAACAATTATGGTATGTTAGTTATCATAACAGTGTTACTATTGAAAATTATACTTTTATTATTCCTTCTATTTATTAGCAAACTTCAGGAATACATCTTATTTTAGGAAATAATTTTCTCAAATTATATTATCCTGTTATTCAATACTTAACTTATATTACACTCAAAACTCTAGAAATACCCTAGATAAAACAAAAATCAATCATTTTAAAAATTACAATATATTGTAATACTTACTACCAGAAGTTAAGATTAGTTTTGCACAAATTACAAGACTTACAAATTTGTCTAAATTTTCACATTACAAATTATACTTCTCTACAACTTAAAGTAGAACAACTCATGGATCAGGTCTATAGTGAGAATCCTTTAGACCCCATAAAGAATCAAAATCATGAGTTAATTGAAATTAAAATAAAAAATCCTACACAAGTAAATGTTAAAAATAATATACCTTATACTCCTCAAGATGTAAAAGAATTTACTAAAGAATGTCATGATCTTTTAGTAAAACAACTAATTCACCTAGTTCTAGTAAGCATTCATCACCAGCTTTTTATGTTAATAATCATAGTGAACAAAAAAGTGGAAAACGATGCATGGTTATTAATTATAATAAAATAAATAAAGAAAATATTGGAGACGCATATAAATTAATTTGAAAAGATTATATTCTTACAAAATTAATACTAAATACAAACAAACAGTAATTAAAATTATACTAAATAAAAAAACACAAAATAAATCTTAAAATACA
>JAOXYD010000005.1:13356068-13374190 GCA_028565735.1 Pinacopodium congolense
AACCACCAAGCACCCGAATTTTTCTGGTGCCTTGCAGGAATACCCCTGGATGATGACTGGGTCTGGAAGGCCACCACCTGTCTGTGATGTTCGTAAACCATCTAATATAACCTCTTTGGAAGGCTTGGGTGCATTTTGGAGAGGGGTGCGGTCAGGTATGGCCCGAGATTCTGTTTTTGGTGGGATATTTTTTGGCAGCTGGCAATTCCTGAATGAAGCAATGCTTGTCTGGAAGGCAGCTGGGATGGATCCTGAACCCAGGTCATAATTTGATCTTTGGATATCATCAATTTCTGCTATAATAGTCAAAAGAATTTAGGATGGAAAATAGCTATTATACCTTCAAACATAGCACAGTGCATTTACATTTCTGCAGAAGCCACTAGATTAATTTTTGATAACACCACAAAGCCACCAGTGAGGCATATGTCTGTACTCTTTTCTGAAGTTAGAATCTGAGCAGTATCAATGGACTGAAGAATCCTGAAGGTTCATATTTCCTTCCAGAAAATTCAGCTTTCACTTGTTGATACATATTTCTTCGTTATCTGTTTTAAAACATTTTCTCTAGAATACAATATTTCTCCTGCAAATTTCAATATGAAATATATTGGTTTTAGCTCCATAATAAGCACCCTAATAGCCAGACAACTGACTGCATCCATCATTCTTTTGTTTTTGTTCATGCAACTGAGCCTACTGGTGAAATGCACTTCAAACTCCAGGAATTTTATTTGGGATTTCTTGTGCTCTTTCCTAATGGGAAATTACATTGTTAAGGCTGTGATTTGAACAAATGACATATGATAGTCCTCTTAACGTTTGGCTGAAAATGTCCACACAAAGTATTGGATTTCAGCTATCACTTAATAAAAGGCTAATATAGCAAGATAGCATAGGATGCTGGTTTACGCTAAAAAATTCTACCATAGAAGCCCATAAAACTAACTTTACTAGCTATTTGACTTAGTCCTTTCTTAAGATGAGGCACTATTTTATAGGCTGATAGAGCCAAGAAAGGATACTGAGAATCAAGAAATATATGTTGTTTCGTGACTAATAAGTGTTTATTTTCTCTAAATTTTGAATTAATAATCCAGTATTTATTCAATCAAGCATTAAAATGGGATAGATTGCATTAGTTGTAAAAAGCTTCCGCAGATTGCTTCTTATTTGATATTACCAGGCTTCCTCCAACTGCTTATTTATAATATCATTGTAAATCTGGAACTTTTGTCTGTATATTTCAGTTGCTTGGCTTTCAATGTTGATAGCAGCAGAAGAGCACTATCTGGCATTAAATGACTTTTAAAATGCTCGCTTAATTTTGCTGAATCCTTTTCTTATAAATCTCTATGTCTGCATTATATCTATCTTACTGTTGTGCTGAATCAATATATTATGTCGATGTGGGTTAATGTAGTGGTGCTGGTGATGGCTACTTGGCACCTTTGATCTTGTCCTTTGTGTTGCAGCTACTTGCACCAAAATATATACTGCATTAAATTACTGTAGCTCTTATTTTTATTTGAATTATCTACTTCATATTGTGAGAAGCTATTACATACTCTTTCAAAGTGGCTTCTAGATAATCCTCAAATAGCAGCTTTAACCAGGAACACCATTACTTTTATTATCTATGGTGGTAAAAGGTTCCTGGCTTATGATCAGGTCTAATGAAGAAATTGGGCCGCTTTCTCCATTAGCAGCTAGTCTTGCAGCAGGGTTTTCTGGTTCTATGGCCGCTGCTGCATCTCATTGCTTTGACACTGCCAAGAGCCGAACAGAATGTACTGTGCTGCCCAAGGTATACTTCTAGAAAAGTAGTTTGCATGTGCACTTTATTTCAATTTCATTGTTATGTAAATTTGGTCGACCACTTATGCTAAGGTGCAGTGTAGATTGAGACCTGTCTATTAATTGATGTATATCAGATGACTATAGTATCAGCATTTCGTATGCTTTTCGTTTTCTCTGCATCTAATTTCATCATGCTGCATTACCGTTGTATACACGTATTGACGAGCTGTTCTGCCTGTGAGTTTGAATAGCAGATTAGGAGGTACCCTCGTAAAAGAGTACAAAAATGAAAACACAACAAGAACTAAGGAAAATAAACCTGTGTTTATGTCCTCCATTTATAATTACGTTAGTTTGCTACCCTGAACCACTGCTATGTTTCTTTTCCTCTGTTCTTATTGTGTTTTCCATTTCCCTACACTTTTTCTAGGATACCTCCTAATCTGCTATTCGAACGTTTTTCAATGCTAAGTTATATTTTAAAAGGTTTGGAAGTTTGTTAAAAAAAAAATTAAAAGGTTTATCACTGTTGTGAATAACTTGAAAAAGGTTTGGGACTAAATAAGTCATTATCTTTATGAAGGAAATTGATTTGTCTTATGAAGTAATATGTTACTAAAAAAGAAGTAAGATTTTTTTTTATGTATATATTTATGGTTGGATTGCTTGTATTGATTGCATTTTTTAATCTTATATTGCTAATAGTATGTTTCAATGGAGAGGAGGTTATTGAAATGGAATCGTCCAGGTAAAAGATTTGAGAGACTTACAGGGATCCATCCAGCAGACCGGAATCTGCTCTTCCGTGGCATCTGGCTGCGGATAGCACGTAGTGGGGTAGCGTCGTTTGCAATTGTTGGTGGTTATTATTTGGCTGTCAATTACCTTACTATCGAATAAGGGTGAGTCAATTGTAATGATGATGGATCACTCTCTCATACCCACTTTAATTTAGAAGGCTAGCTCATGATTATCCCAACCCATGCAACATAAATTTTTCTTTTTTTTTCCTTCACACTTTTATCATGGTTATGCTTTTTTCAGTTTCAGTATCAGCATCATCTGAAAAATGAGATTTAAAACCGTTAAAAAGCTTAATTTTAAATCAAATAGTACATAATAACTTTGCCATATTGATTCTATAGTTGTTAATATTAGATGTTTTTTACCATGACTATGCCGTCTATGGTTGCTCCTCTCTTGTCCGCCTCGCCTGAACAGATTTGCTGTGCTCTTTTCTTCTCCCAGATTTGACTGTGGGATAGCCCAAAGCCAAAAATTATTCAAACCTTGCTTTAGAAGTTTCTTTAAAAGAAAATGTATAATGATAAGTAGCTAGTACCACAAAAGCTGGACTGCTTTAGAGTACACTCGGTGGACGACAAAATGGAATAGTTATTAAATAGGTAGGGCATCATATTTTAAGACTAGAACGTGGACTTCGACTGTTGACTTTCAATCACAATATGCCCATCCTAGTCTAGGATTTTAAATAATAATTTTGGTTTAACTTAGCATTTATTAATAACTATTACACGATTTCGTATCCTACAACTAAAATTTCAATAAAAATAACAAAAAAGATAATTAGCGAGATTGGTTTGTCAATATTTATATATATACCCATGTAATGTAAAGGACTAATTCCAAAACAACTATGGTATGATGACCTCGAAAATTTTACATGTTTACATGCTTTTATAGTTTAAACTGTATTTATTTTAATTCAATCTTAAACTTATTAAAACAAAATTAATGAGTTTGAAATGCGGGAATTTATAGATTAAATAAATAATTGTTAAAATTTGAAACTATTTTGATTTATGGTGGATTTACTTTAAATTGAATTTTCTTTGGTAGAATTTAACTGAAAACTTTCCATAGATTAGGATATCTTTGAGTTATTATCCTAGCAAATGGATAATTAAAGATGGATTAGAACTAAATGTATTCATCTTTATGTCAAATAATTTGATTAAAAAATTTAAAATTTTAATTCATCTCGCAAATTTAAAATAAAATATTGTATGATGATTTTTTTGAAAATCAAATAATATTAATATTATAAAAAAGATCTATATAAAAACAGCCAAGAAGAAATTAGGGACAACTTTAAAATTCACCACAGCACAAAGTTGTGAGATAAGGATAAGTCATCTAACAACTATAACCCAATATTAGGCGCTTCACAAGGGGAGCTGGACAAATAACTACCATACTATTACAAACACAAGAGCCTAGACACTTCCTCATATCCCTCCCAACTCCTAGAGTGGCCATCTAGTAACAAATAGATTACTACACTTGTGAATGTTGTTATCGATCACATGTTCTTTAATTCTTTGGGTGGTGAAGTGAAGTAGGTCTTCCTTCCTCATTTCTTGGGTTTGGAATAGCCTGAGGTTCCGTTCGCTCCAAATATGGTATATAGAGATTGTTAAAACATTCTTGAACACTAATACATCACCAAGTTTTTTAGAAACCGCACCCTGTGAACCCAACTTAGAAATTCATGCAAAGGATGTGTAGTGTGATCCACATTATATAGCTACATGACACCCTTCCATATGAAGTTAGAGTAAGGACATCTAAAGAATAGATGAGCAGTCTCCTCTCTAGTTTCCATATAGAGCTGACACTGGTTCTGAATGGGCAGGAACTTAGATAATCTTTTAGAGGTATTCAACCTGTCCAAAAAGCCAACCAAGTGATAAAAGAGGATCGAGGATGATTAGAGCTGAACCAAACAAGGTTGTACCAGTCTATAGAGCTACAAATATGTCGAATTTGGTTCCTAAAGGTGTGATTTTTAAACTGTCCAGTTGTGCTTCCTCACCACGTAACATCATCCTCTCCTTCCTCGCACAGCATCAAGATTCAATTGCGAGTTGCACTTGAACCCTGTTGTTATAAAAGATTAAAATGAATAATGAGAGCTGGTTGAACTATTGTTTTACGAGGAATAGAACTCTTAAGGTGTGCAAGCTCTCCCACTGACTTTAAAGGCCTACTTCTTATCTAATCATCATACCAAAATGATGTTAAAGCACCATTCATTAGCTGATGAGTAATGAAAGGCCTAGTTTCCTTCCTAACCTTTAATATAGTATTAAATGACCATAAGATGCTAACATTTGATTGCATATTCTAGAGGCTATCCCTCTTAAATAGTAAGAGTGTACCCACCTTACCCATAGCGATTGCTTATCCATAGAGTCTCCATATCCTCTTCATCTCTACCACTTTGTTAGCCAGTTTCAAGCCTTCGTCCGGTTTGGAGGTACAGATATCTACCTAATTAACCTTCTAAATTGCACTTTCATCAACTGTACCTATCCAGAGAAAACTTTTGAGAACTTTGTCGATGTCTTTGATTATGCTTTTTAGAATGATCAAGTGATTAGATTAATAGGAGCTCTCAAAATTTAAAACTGATACTATAAGCTGTACTCTGTTAGAATATGGTAGATTTATAGTAGTCCAACTCAGAATGCACTTTTTAATCCTCTCCAGTAATGGTAGGCAATCCCTATAGGAAGGTTTCCTTGAAAAAATAGCAATCCTTAAATAAGTGATAGGCAGAACACCCAACTTCAAAGATAAATTATTGGCCAGTATAGAACATAGCCTCTATGCACATTTAGAAAAATAAACAAAGCTCTTGTCCCTATTAATTGCAAGTCTAGACAGATGATAGAATTGGTTTATAGCAATTAGGAGAGTCCACAGTGACCCAAGGTCAACCTTAGCAAAAATCAAGACATCATTGGCATAAAATAAATGGGAAAGTTTTAGCCTCTTACACTTAGAGTGATATCTGAAAGAAGCAGATGATTGGGTCGCCTATAAGATCGCCTGGTGTAACACTTTCATAGCTAGAGTAAAAAGGTATGGGAATAAGGAGTCCCCCTTGATGAAGACCCTATTTTTCCCACACCTGTTGAGAAATGTCACTATTGACTAACACATTGAAAGAAGCAGTTGAGGTGCACTACTTAATTAACAATGTAAAGGACTCCAGGAACTTCAATGCTTTCATCGCCTTGATCACAAGATCTAAGCTTATAGTATTGTAAGCTTTTTTAATATAAACTTTTAACAAACAGTTTCTTATAGCCCCTAAGTTGGTATAATTATTGAGAAGCTCTCTTAAAGTTAAGATATTATCTCCAAAACAACTTGGTATAAAAGCAGCTTGTGTAGGAGAAACATATGCTAGCAAAAATGTTTCCAGTTTATTGGCTAATCCCTTAACCATAACTTTATAAACTGTGTTAACATAGAAAATAGGTCAGTAGTCTCTGATTGAAGCAAGGTTTTGAGTTTAGGAATCACGGTAATGAATGATCTATTCAACTCCTTTAATAACTTCCCGAAATTAAGGAATTCCATAATTGCAAGTAAGACTGTTACCTTTGTCTTATGCCAAGTTTTCTTAAAAAAGAAGGCATTTAAATTATTGGGGCTAGGGTCTTTAAGTGGATTGAGAGATAACTTTACCCTTTCCACTTTAGATTCAGTAAAAGGACTAACTAGCACAATAGCATGCTGCTCGAAAATGTACTTGTGGAGAAGGTTAGTTAAACCTTGAATAGTGGCTTCACTATAGGCTAGAGTTCCATATAATTGCTTGAATTGTATATGAAATGTCAACATTATTTGATGCAAATGGTAGAGGTCCTCCCCTTATTCAGATCGTAAAAATTGAATTTTATTATTAAACCTCCTTGCCATGGAAATTTTAAAGAAAATCTTGCTGTATTTTTCACTAAATTTCAACCAGTTCATCCTTACTTTGTTAAAGTAAAGAGATGTGGAAGTTCAAAACATTCATGTAATTCTGTAAAGCTAGTCGCTCTTTAGTCTAAAGTAAGGTGTTTTTTGGAGTACTCTTAAGGAGTACTAGGACCTTATGTAGTATTGATAATGTCTCCTCTATATGCTTCTTAGTATCTGGAACCCTCACAACCTTCAAAACTTTCAATTCTTCCTTATCACTATCAAGTTTCCGATAATAGCTAAATTGCTTCGTCCCTTAGATCTAGCCCTCTAATCCCCTACTAATTGCATCTACAAAACCTGACATTTCAGTTAGGAAATTTTTAAAGTGGAAAGGTACAAACCTTTTGGGATGGTCTTGTAAGATCTCAACTTAGATAGGTGAGTGATCAGACATAAAAGGATTGCCAACACAGACTTTTAGGTTAGGCAAGCTATCTAGCCACTCCACATTCGTCAGAACCCAATTAATCTTCTTGGTGATTTTTATCGATCCATTTTGCTTATTATACCAAGTGAATTGCCCCCCTTCAGTCCTAAGATCATGAAGTTAAGTTCACACCACAAAAGACCTTAATTCATCAGTGAAATTTTGTTTATAAATATTCCCCTAGCCTTTACTCAAGTGCATCATACAATTAAAATCGTCCATCATTAACCATAGGTCCCCAATGCTAGCACCATAAAGACTCAATTCATTCTGTAGGTTGCATCTTTTTTTAGTGAAAATTAGATTATAAATTTATGAGATATGCATCACCTTCCCCAAAGGCAAAAGTATAACTTGCATATGGATAAATTGAACTCCTTTCCTAATATCAATTATTTCCATTAGTACAGGGTTAAAAAGCACCAGGATTCTCCCATTATAATTCTCTTGAAGGTTGTCGATCAATTGGTAATCATGAGGCATAAATGTGAGCTTTTTGGTTGTGACAATTTTAAGCTTTATTTCAATAAACCGATAAGAGCTAGCTTTGTTATCAAGATAAAATCCTTCAAAATCAATTGTTTATTGGGGTTATTCACCCTTCTAGTATTTCAGGCAGTAAATTGTATTAGATATTGGATGAGGTACAGTCCCTCCTCTTCCTAAATTATCTTTGTTTTAGCACTATCCCCTCTAAAACTAATGCCAGTAAGTGGTGGAGACACACCATGATTCTGTTGTGGGGAACTTGTAGGGATGTTTCCTAGAGCGCCCTCAACAGAACCTTGTTATTCTTATAGGTTTGTAACTTGGGTTCTCCTATCCTTAGACCAAGTTTGATCAATTCCATAAGATGAAGTTCCATCTATCTTAACCAAAACTTCGATGGCTTCCTCAACTAGTGAATTAATAACACAGTTGCTTGGAGAGACAAAGCCCTCCTCCTACGGTTATGTAATATTATTACCTTCAACTTAAGGTAAATAAAGTTGTCCTTCAACCTAGTTAGTGGCTTTAGTATCTAGAGACTTAGTCTAAGCATGATTAAGCTATAGTGTCATTGTGTTCTCCCCTGCTGCAAGTATAGAGGAGTCCCCTTACATCTCTTCAACAGTCTTAGTATAGTCATCCTTCTCCACTTGTGTAACTTTCATGGTCCCCTTGTTAGAAAACATAACTTGTGGATCCTTAGACTTTGGTGGTCTTCTTTGTAGGCCTCCAAGAATAAGAATGTTGCACCTAGTCCTCTATTAAGGTTCAATGCTCCCTAAAGTGTATGATGGGAATGGTGTTTGGCGATTTAATATTTTTATCAAAAACCATACATATGTGGGTGTAGCTCACTCGCTTAATAGTAGTTGCTACCTCATCTAGGCATAGAGGTTGACCAATGTAGCTTGCGAGGTAGCTTATTCCTTCAATAGTCTAAAACTCTAAAGGAACGTTATGAATATTAATTCAGATTGGTATATGCACATGTTTAAGCTTAGGGGTATGAAGACCTAATTGTCACCACTGAATAAACATCGGTTGATTCTTGATATGTCAAGTGCCACTTTTAACAACTTTTGGTGAATGGGATTTGCTACTAAATCTAAAGAGGAACACATTATCTTCCTCAACCAATACTTCTTACAAACCAAATACGTTCCAAATCTTCTTAGCACATTCATTCATGATTTGAAATGGGAGCCTTCTATGGTAGAAAAAGCCAATGAGGGTATTCTCCTACCGGTCAGCACCTCTCTTCTAGCACTACTAAAGGAGGCATAACTACTCCATTCTCCCTCTTCTCAAGGAGCAGAATGATAAAGATGTATCCAAGGAGCTATCCATGATTACCTATTTCCACAAACACTTAGGCCGCTGATCAGGACCAATAACCGCAGTTAGGAGTTCAGTTAGAGATAGAGGTGGGGTTCGAAGGGCAAGAGGTAGGATGGTGTAAGTGCAAAAAGTCCCTCCCAAAAGACTGAGCCATTGACCGACCAACCGAACATAGGGCAACCAAAGTGAGAGAACAAACCAAAGCTAAGAGAGAAAAGATGACAGCAGAGTAAGGAAGGCTGGATAGCAATCGGAGCACCAATTAAGACATAAAAGCTAAGGAACCTGAGAACCCTAGGAAAAGGCCACTCGAGAGGATGAAGCAAAGGGGATTAAGAAGCTAAAGAGGATGGAGAAGATGGAAAGGGAAAGAACGAGGCCAAGGAAGAGGATAGGAAGCAAGCCGAGGAAAGGTTAGAGAGAAGGTAGAGCTTCTAGCACTAACCTATATCAACCATCTTTGTTACATTTAGCTTGTATGATTAATTGAAATTGCATGTTTCTATAGATATTCTCCAATTACATTTTTTTAGTATGATGATATAAAACTTCAATTATACATATCATTTTATATTTTTTATATAATATAATCAAATTTAATAGTCTAAATTTATTTAAATAAAATTGATAATGAAATAGAAGAAAATTAGTGATTGTAGTTCATAGATAATGTTGATGAAGAAGATGGCTTCTAAAAATTCCAAGGCTTCTGGTTAGGTGCTCTTTTTAAATTGGATTGAAAAGATTAAGTTAAATGGGTCATATTAATTAATTTTTATAGTTTATATGTGGCAATCATTTCTCCTTTAATTAATTTGACAAATCCTTAACAAAACAATCAAATAGAGATTTTTTAAAACTTGTAAGATCTTTTAAAATTAATTTATGAATAAATTTTAATTTCATATAATGTTCTTGCCTAAAGTTGTCTAATGTTTTTCTCAAATTAAATTTCTATTCCATCAAATCTTGTCAAATCACATGAGTTCCTTATCCATAATCTTTGCTTAATTTTTTCTTTTAATTTTTCATTAACTTGAATTTGTGCAACTCATTCACAAGCCTCAAATTTGGATTTATTATTATTTTTCTATTTTTTAAGTATAAAAATTAATAATGGAAACATGTTTTCTTTATTTTTATTTATAAACATGGTTTATATATTTACAAAATTATGAATAAGAAATCCTAGATTAAAAATTCTAGTTTCTTTATGTATAATAAACAAATTTTATAAATAGACTTTGTTATATTAAATAATGGATATAATCTATTAACTAATATATATTTTTATGGTATATAGAGTGTTTTGGTTTAATAATTTAGATTTATTTTATACTTAATTATCATTATTAAATTATTTTTATTAATAAATCTTAATCAAATAGATTTTTATTTTCAGTTTTTATTACAAAAATTAACCAAATAAAATTTTACTTTTAAAAAAATAATAATAACCAAAAAATATATTAAAAAATAAAAATAATACTAAATGACTTCTTAATAATTACAGTCCATTAAACTACCAGTGTTGACACCTCAAAACAAAATGACAGTGCCTCCTTTTTTTCTTTTGTCAAATTTGGTGGACGCTCCAACAAATATAGTAAGTTGTTTTTGGTTTAAAATAATTGCTTGCATGTTTTTAGTGTTTTGTTTTATTTATAAATAAATGGTTTGTAATAAAGAAAGTTACGTCACTGAATGAAGAGTATGTAAGAAACTAAAATTAGAAAATAAAAATAAAAATATAATGTTGTGAGAGAGGTGTGAGACTTTAGAAATTATTTTTTCTTACCAAGATTAAAGTATATTCTGATCTTGAAGTCATTTTGGTTTGTCCATTGAGTCTGAAAATTTTCTTTTCTCTATTATTATTGCCCTTATTTGTTAATTAGGAAAGATTGGTTGTTATACTCATTATTTTGCATATTAGAAGATTTACTAACTTGTGTCTGTAGTTTTCACTTCTCTATTTTGAGATAATTTTTTCACATTAAAAATTCTGATGTCTCATGTTAATGATTGCTTGAGATATTATTATGTCATTTGTGATTAAATTGTTTTGGGACCTATTATACTTGATACTTTTACACAAATTTTGGGAGAATTATTTTTGATATTTCACTGTGATAATTTTATTATTGGCAATATTCTCCTAACAACTGGTATTAGAATTATCTTCAGTTTAAATACTAGGTTTAACTATTAAATTACAAATTTGAATGACACAAATTATCACATATGGAGGAATAAGATGAAGGATTTTTTATTTATGATGAAGTTGCATTTACTAGTATTTGTTGTCCAAAAATCCAAAGGTAAATATGATAAGGAGTGGACTTTTGATCATGAACAGATATGTGATTTTATTCGACAATTTGTTAAAGACAATATGTGTAATCATATTTGCAGTGAAATGCATGATAGAAGATTATGGAATAAACTTGAGAAATTATATGTGTCGAATACTAAGAACAATAAATTATATTACCTGACAAAGTTTTTATTGTTGAAATGTGAAGAAGGTAATTATATTACTATCATTTAAATCAATTTCAAGGAATTATGGATCAACTATCAAGTATGAGTGTCAGTTTTGATAATAAAGCTCTTATTCTTATAGTACTTGTGTTTGTCTAACTCTTAGGAAACTTTAAAAATTTTGTTAATTAATTTTGTTCCTAATGGTATAGTGACTATGAAATTAGTAAAAAGTGGTATCCTAAATGAAGAAATGAGACGAATATTACAATTGTTGAACCAAGGGAAGTTCCAATCTTGGTTTTAATGATAACAAAATATATTTGATTACTAATGATTTAAGTTTATGATGTTAATCTTAAAGCTAGGTATGTTTCAAGACGAATCCATTATGGAAAGCTTGGAGTTTGAAGGTCAAATTTGAAGAAAATGGAAATTTAAATGAATTGGAAGTTTCATGACCTTAGATAGGTTGTTTCAAATATGTTTATAGGTTTTACTTTATGTTCAATTGACCTAAGGGCTTAAGTTTGATCATGCATTGCATTTGAAATGTCAAAAGTGCATAATATCTCAATTCATAGGCCAAATCTTGTGTTTGAATTGTTTTAAGATGTTTGATCAATCATATAGCCTCAATACATGATTTCAAAAGTGTTTAAAGTCTTAATTATCATTAGGAACTTGTTTGGAATTTTTTGGAGTCAATTTTGCAGCATATTCTATGTTTTCTGGACATATAACGGTAGGCTGATCATCAAGCAACGGCACCCTACTTGATTGCCGTTGTACCCTTTTTCCACAAGCTATCAATGGTGGGCTATTGTTAGCTCAACGGTGCCATTGATCAGACTAGAGGGTGTCGTTATAAAGTCAAACTCTAACGACCAGTTTCCCCTTTCGGGTCTTATGCATTTTATCCTCTTTCTAATGTCTTAAAACCCCTCCAAAACCCTACTTTTACCTCCTAACACTATATATACTCCTTAGAAACGAATTGTAACACTCTAGACACTCCAAAAATAGATCAAACCTTCTGAATTCATCGAAAGCCTCAAGCTACACACTTTTTCACTACACTTATTTTCATTCGATCTTCTACTGTCAAATTGTGATTCTAAGTGTGTACATTTATGTTTAATACCTTGCTTGACTATTTACAAGTTTTTTTTATCCTTTCTTTACATTTTAGAAGTGCTATTTCATCAGATTAAGATAGAACTCATTCATATATCAAAATTGTGTCTGTTGAGACTGTTCTAGCTTGAATGTCGATTTCAAGTGATCAAACTTGCTTCTAAAATTGTGTTATTGGAGTTTTCAGTTTCTATAAGGTCTCTAGATTATGTTTGATCCTTGTTTTGAATTTTTTAGACCTGTTTAAGCTATCATTGTGCTAGAAATATCATATACTTCAAGGTAGCTTCTATTTTCACTATTTTGAGTTTGAATCCAATTTGAACCCGCTTAATCCATTTGTTTTGGATTGCTATTATTGTTTTATGCTTGCCAATCGCTTACACACAAGCTACACAAGAAAACAAGAATAAAAATAAAAATAAACAGATAATTTAATCTAGGAATAAAAAGACAACCATCAAATAAATATCAGACTAACTATAGAAACAAAAATTCAAACAATAATCTCCGGCAACAGCGCCAAAAACTTGTTCATAAATTGCAAGTGCACAGTTGTCGAAGTAAGTAATAAATCGGTAAGAACCGAATCGTGTTCACAGGGATTATGAGAAAGATCAAATCTACGCTAACTAACGTTGTTTGGAAAAAAAAACAATAAGGATAAAAATTTGGAAATTTTTAGCAAATAAAAGTAATATTAAAAACTCAAAAGAAATTCTAAGCAAATACTCAACTCAAATTAATTAAAACAATTACGATTACAACTTTTCTATTAAAAAATTAATTAAAAAGATTAACTTCAATGAGGAATGACTTTTTCCTAGGAACGATATTTTTGCTAACCTTAATATTGATTTAGCTATCCTCCACAATTAAAAATCTTAGCCTTGTATGTGAATTTTAAGAATAATTAATCCCCTTCTGCCAAGGATGAATTAATCTATCTACTTTAGAAATCACTTAGTAATCCCTTACTAAGGTTCTTCCTAAAATTTCTTAAGCCCAAACTCAAACCTTCTATTTTCACCTCCTAAGTTTGTTAGATTTCCGAACTCATCAAAGAATCTTAGTCGAATTTCCTTCAATCTTCTAGTAAAACTCCCTTTTTTCAAAGATGAATTTATACCAAGTAAACTTCCAATAATCTAAAGAAGTCCAAATATACGCAAGGAAAATCAACAAGTATATGAACATTCAATCATAAATTCCAGCAAAAATCAATATTAAAACATCATAAAAATATCAAATCCCTAAGAAAAATTAGGGTTATACCCACAAATTATCATGTCAAACAATTCAGAAACATAAATCTTAGACAAACTCATTAAGAATTCTAAATAAAATAAAAAATACTCCCAAAAATGTTTGTGTTTTCTGCCTCGCATTTTCTGCCTCGTTATTCTTTTGTGTCTGCGTCTCCCATTTTTGCTGTCCAAAGCTATCTTCTGCGTCGCCTGTTTCTATCTGAATTTCTGTCCCACTAATTCCCCCTTCTGTGTCACCTGTTTCTCCCCTTTCTCTTTAGGGCTATCCAACTGCTTTTTTTCGTCTCCTCCTTCTCTCCAAAAAGTGTGTAGACTCTGTTAATTCGTTTTTGTTGGGTCTATTGCTGTTGGGGAGGCTTGGTCTAGGTGCAGTGGCAAGCTCTCCTGCCCAGCAGCTTCAATCTTGGACTTCGTCAGTCTCACCAGGCCCATTGACAAGCTCTCTCGCCAAGCCGGATGAAGCTTGGTCCATTGGCCATTGTGTGGACTCTCCAGCGCCAAGAGAAGAGAAACTCACCTGCAAGAAGACCAATGAGTTTTCTCGAGCAGCAAGGAGGTTAAATCAATGGGAAATTAATGCCTCGATTTACGTGAAATTCAAAGTTTTGCAAGCCTTTTCTTCATTATTTTTGCTTCTTCATTCTTCATTCTTCATTCTTTAATCCTCTTTCATGGTTCTTTTTTTATTTCTTCTAATTTTAAATTTAATTTAAATAAATCTTTAAAAAAATAAATATACTAATAAATTTTAATTCTAACCTAATATTAATAATTAAATAATAATAAAAACACAAAACATAAATAAAAACATTTAAATAATTAAAACTCACTCCAAATTAATACTAAATACAAACAAAATAATAATTAAAATTACAGTAAATAAAAACACACAAAACAAATCTTAAAACACAATAATAACAACCTATTATGCAATAAACACATGCAAAACACTTAGAAAAATACATACAAAACTACAATTATCAACTTCCCCATACTTAAACCTTTACTTGTCCTCAAGAAAAAAATCATATGCAACAAATCAATTCCATCACTTCATTTTCATAAAGATTAAAGCATGCAATCCCACAAATTTTAGCCAACTCAAGTATCAAGTTAATACATATATCATGACTACTTTTCATTAATGTGCATAAGCAAATTCAACTTATGAAACCATTGCTCAAAGATAAGTATAAATGCACAAAATGAATTTTCCCTCATGGTTTCACTCATTTCCCTCAAGTGTATGATGGTTCATGTTTCGCTCAAGCTTCCTATATGAAACTACACTATCATAGACTTGTTAATACACCAATTCTTCTCCACAATGATTACATCCTAAAATAAATCAAAAGGACTTGTTTCGGTTTGTAATGGGGTTAAGGTTAAGGTGGGTCAAATAGGGAAAGGGTTCATCACAAGCATTCATAAAGTATCAAATACACAAAAGGGATAACAAAAATAGACTTCTGAAATATATAAATGAATAATACTACACTGAACTTATTGATGCTACTAACTGTTATTCCTTTTTCTTCTTTTCTTTCTTTTTCTGTTTTCTTCTTTTCTTCTTCTTTTTTTTCTTTTCTTTTGTTTTTTAATAATAATAATGAAATAATAAACAAAACAGTAGCTACATGAAATGTGCTCAAATAGTAGCAATATCACTAAACTCATCTAAAAAAAGTAGCTTAAAATCCCGACTAATGCATCACTTAATACTCTACTAAGCCTGTTAATGGGTAGGCTAATGGCATTTTGGGTTTTTAAATGGGGTGTTTTTAAGAAACAAAGGGGTTAAGGCTCAACGGGGGTAGTACAGGATAATAAAAGGTGTGTCATTTAAGCTAAAGGTTTACACAAAAGGGCCTTAATCATCTCTATTAACCATGCATCCAGTAGACTCAAACCGATTCAAAGCAAGTTCTGAAGGTAATAACCTAAGGAAGCATCACACAGACAAAGAAATGACATGACTATAGATGGAGTCATATAGGCTCAATCCTCATATTGGCTCAAATTAAAATTCATTATACATCTCTACACTACTTCATTGCTCAAGTATCAAGTTCTAAGTAAGCTTATGCAACCAACTACTTTTCATCATTCAACATGGTTCACTCTCTTCTCAAGTAGCCTAATCCGAGTTTAAACATGCATTCAATCTCATTCCAACTAGCATGACAGAATCTCATGGCAACACATATTAAAATAGTTCAAGTGTGGATCCATTGCTTACACAAAACAATACAAAACAACACCTTAATATGCCTAAAACATTCATCCTAAACAATAAAATGCAAACAATGCAATCACAAATGCAATACATGCAACAACTACCTACTTCCCCATACTTAAACAACACATTGTCCTCAATGGGTAAAGTAGAACACCAGAACTCAACAAACACACAACAAAAACAAAACACAAAAAGATTAAGCATTAGAATGGCTTATGCTGGTATCTGTTAATCCATGGTGTAGGAAATCTTCTTCAGCTCTTCCTTTGATCCTCCAATAAGCTATGATAGGCAATAAGCCTTCAAGCTTCACCAAGTTACCTAAACAACAAAAGATTAAAAGGGGAAAAAAATAAAGATCAAAACAAACTCAAAAGTAAACTAAACACGATCAACTCAAAACAAAACAACACTAAACACAAAAACAAACATGCTAATTTAAGGTCATTAGCTTGACCATTCCATATGCAATCATGCGAGAGTAGATGAAAGGAAAGAGATAACTTCCCTTTCTTGTGAGAATGCCCCTCCAAAGTATAGCTTGCACCTATGTCCATTAACCTTGAATAGTTCACCCTTATCATTTTCCAACTCCAAAGTTCCATGGGGAAACACTTGAATAACCTTGAAGGGTCCACTCCATCTTGACTTGAGCTTTCCAAGAAATAACCAAAGCTGTGAATTGAACAAAAGCACCAAGTCCCCACTCTTAAACTCTTTCTTCTTGATGTGAGCATCATGCCACTTCTTTGCCCTTTCCTTGAAGAGCTTGGTATTCTCATAAGCATCAAATTTCAACTCTTCCAATTTATTTAGCTATAATAATCTCTTCTCACCTGCTCTCTTCCAATCCATGTTCAACTTTGTCACTGCCCAATAGGCCCGATGCTCTAACTTTAATGGAAAATGGTAAGCCTTGCCATACCTAAGTCAATATGGTATGGTACCTATCGGTGTCTTGAAAGTTGTCCTGTACGCCCATAAGGTGTCATCTAGCTTCGAAGCCCAAACCTTTCTCAAAGTGCTCACTACCTTCTTTAAAATCATCTTTAACTCTCTGTTCACCACTTCTACTAGACCACTGCTTTGAGGGTGGTAAGGAGTCGTCACTCGATGATGCACATTGTACCTTTTTAATAGAGCTTCAAAAGGCTTGCTGCAAAAATGACTCCCTCCATTACTTATGACTGCTCGAGGCACTCTAAATCTATTGAAAATCTTGATGAACCTTTGCACCACCTTGCCATCATTGGTTAGGGTAGTTATGGCTTCAACCCACTTAGAAACATAATTAACTCCAACAATTATATAAGAATTACCTGAGGAAGATGGGAATGGCCCCATGAAATCTAATCCCCAAATATCGAATATCTCCACCTCCATGATATTGGAAAGTGGCATCTCATCCCTTTTCGAAATGTTGCCTACTCTTTGACACCTGTCACACTTTAGCACAAAATCTCGAGCATCTTTAAACAAGGTTGGCCAAAAGAATCCACATTCCAAAACATGGGCAGCTGTCTTGTTCGCTCCATAATGTCCTGCATATGCTGAACTATGGAAATAGCTCAAAACTTCAAGCATTTCATCATTAGAAACAGACTTGTGAATCAAATTGTCAGCATATATTTTATATGAAATAGGTTCATCCTAAATATAACGAGAACATTGGAATATGAAATGCTTCCTTTGTTGATAAGAGAGATCGGGAAGAAGAATACCACCTAAAAGGTTGTTAGCAATTTTACCAAACCAAGGAAGAAAAGGATTATCTACCATTATTAATGCTTCATCAGGAAAGTGCTCATTGATTTCCTCCTCTTCTCCTTTTTGGTTTCCTCCTTCAAGTCTTGAGAGATGGTTCGTTACAACATTTTCTGCTCCCTTTTTATCTTTAATCTCAAGGTTAAATTCTTGGAGTAGAAGTACCCACCAGATGAGCCTAGCCTTGGCATCATTCTTAGAAAAAAGATATCATAATGCAGCATGATTTATAAAAATAATAACATGTGAGCCCAAAAGATAAAAACGGAATTTCTCACATGCAAATACTATAGCAAGCAACTCCTTTTCTGTTATGGTGTAATTTAGTTGTGCTCTCGTCAAGGTCTTGTTTGCGTAGTAGATGGCGTGTAGTCTCTGCTCCTTCTGTTGTCCA
>JAOXYD010000005.1:13374290-13387445 GCA_028565735.1 Pinacopodium congolense
GTTATTCTTTAATGCGACGTACCTTTGATAGTTTCATTCAAATTGATTAACGTGATTCCATATGAAATATAAAATGATATGACTTTAAAAAGAATCAATACTAATGCTTTTGAGATATGATACTTAGTTGAAGTATATATTATCTAATAAGTTTATAACTAAATTAGATAATAAGAAGTTGTGAGATATCCAAAAGTTAGATATAATCTTACAGACCCATTGAAGAAAAATGTTTAATTCAATGAGTACTTATAAGAAGAATAACTCGCAAGATAAGTAGTGGGCGTAAGATGAAGTTTGAAATTGTTTAAATCTCGTAATAATGCATCCAAATAAAACTAGTACCTTTATTTGATATATGTGATGTACACTTGAAATATTAATCAATATTTAATAGATTCACTTTCATGATGAATTCAGAGAGTTTATTTTTTAAGATGATTGTGGATTTATCATGTCTATAAGAAGGTTAGTGGGAGTATGTAATGACATATAACTGATTATGAATAATAATTCATATTTTCAATTGTTGAAGGTATGGTAGTCGAAAAATAACTCTTAGTTAGATATGAAAAGATATCAACTTAAATTTTAGGAATTAAGATCTATAGAGATTGATTCAAGAGTTGCTTACCTATTCTAATCCAAGTACAAAGATGATGTCCTAAAGATGTTTCGTATTTGAGATTTCTAGTACTTATAAAGTATAAAAGATATTCGTTATTCTGTGTATGAATTGATATTTAAGTTCAAGGTTCTAGGTTTTTAATTTTAGTTTGACAAGAACAAAACTTAAGGTATAATTACTTAGAACAATATTTCTTAAACTGAAAATGTTTTTAAGTAGCAATGGTTGCTAATCATGCTCTAATACATTTTTCATTTAGTAGAAATGATTGTTTAGATCATGAAGTTCTTAAATGGATTAGGTGCAGTTGTTTGCATTGTTTAAATAGTAATATACAGTAGAACATAAGAGCCATTTGGCCTGCAAAAGAAGCTAAGGTCTCATCAATGATTTAAGGATGTATTTGGTAATACCTTTTAATTATAGTGATAATTGAGATAAAAGCTGTAAGGTTTAAGTAAGAGCTCACTAAAGAAAATATTGTAGAATTGTCTCACTAAGTCCTTATTCTAATAATAACATGATCGCCATATGTAGTATGTGATACTTAAACGATTGGCCAAGTGCAAATGAAAGATTGTTGGTTTATACCCTATAGTCAATTGGTTGGTTATAAATTTTTGACATATATTTATAAAGACATTATTTATCTTATACATATTTATTTAATTGACTAATGTATAAAATAAATTCTATATGATAAATATATTTTATAAATGAAATTATGATGGAGATTATAATTATGAGATTCATATTATAATTAATTATTGTCCTTAAATTGTTCCTAGTCATTACATTATTAAGACTAGACATTAATAGTAGAAAAACTAGCACAAGTTATATTTTTCCTTATGAAGGAAATAGTCAATCTCATAGACTAAACTATAAAAATGATTGAGTAACTGTGTGGATGCTTTTAAAAGAACAAGTTCACTAAACTGATCCGATATGATAATTTTATATGGAACATTACTTGTGTGTTTATGAAAATACTTATTGTGATAATTGTATAAGTGATCCTTAGAATTAAGATTACTAAAGTTATCTTGTATACGGATGATTATATTTTAATACTTACGATCTATTCTAAATATGGACAGTTCACTTGATACTGATTGGATGTAGTATGAATTATCTAGAGGTAGTTGAGTGATCAATATAAGATTCGTCACTGTAAGGTAATTAGGGAGAATTTTTTGTTTTTCTCAGTGAATATTGATTTATGAAATCCTTATTTAAGGTGGAATGACACTTTGAAAATAATTTTTAGATGTTATTAATAAAATCAATTACTAATAGTAGAAAATTGATATGATTAGACTCAAATAGAGAAGATACTATTTCATGCTCTATATCTAATCGATATATTGTATGATGAAAGGATTGAATTATATGAAAAATCATGCACAACAAGTTAAATCAAAACCACTTTGACAAGTGATAATGACGTATTGCTAAAAGTCAAACTTAAACTATATTTTAAATTGTTTAATTGAAGAACTAAATATATATTTAAAATAATTTTAATTTATTTAAGTCTAATTATAAATTATAATTATAATATATAATTATTGCCAACATATTAAAAACATAATAGATCATACGCAAAGATCAACTGAGGAGAACAAAATTAATTAAATTGGACTTAATTGCGAAGTTTGAGAAACTTCAAGGGTCAAATATATGATATTTGGTTTTATTAAGATTAAATAATAATTATAATTAAAATGAGACTTTTATTTTAATTATATTTAATTTTAATATTGAGAAAGATATTATATTTTTCTATATAAAGGAAGAAACATACCAAGGACTAGCACTTCTCGTTTGTTTCTCTCAATTTTTTAATTTCTCTAAAGTTGAACTATGGAGACCATTAAAGGCCAGACATATATGTGGGTAAAGTAATTCTTCTAGTAGGATTCAAGAAGATGAACATATGGCTCAATCTTCAAAATAAAGTACAAATTTAAATTCATATTTTATTATATTTATGATTTAATCTTATTATAAAATATTGTGATTCGTTTTTGAGAAATCGAAGAAATGAAAATTATTTTTATTTTACTTTTGCTACGCATGATTCAATCATTTTCCAACATATAACCCTTATACAACTGGCTGAATTGTAACTCGACTCTTATCCAAATAACACCTTTAAGTCTATAGAAAATTGCCGATTGAATCATTTCCAGTTAAGCTTTTCTTAGGTACTTAACCTCAAACAAAGAATGTGATGTCTCGTAATTGGTGTGAAAGGCATGGTATGTAGATGCTTTTGCATAAGCAATGGGATTTGGTCTAGGAACAATTTGGGTAGGGTAGCCAAGTGTAGTTTTGAATTAGATTCGTATCTCATATATTGAGTTTAGAGCCATATCTAATCCAAGCTTCTTCCTCAAAAAAAAAAACTCAATATTACTAAGTACATTCTTATGATAAATGCTTTGTTAAATTAAAAATTCAATAGTATGCTTATTAAAAATGCTATGTAAAAAGTTCTTTTGTGTGTATATATATATATATATTATGACTTCTAAAACTTAACCCAAGATTAACAAAAGAAAAAAGTAAAATAAAGAAAGTAAATGATGTCTGCGGATTAGAATAGAATGCATGGCGTGGTCTAAGAAGCAAATGATTATACAACAACAAAAAAGAAAAGAAAAAATCACGATCAACAGTTACTATGATAGCTGTCCAATTCACATGATCCATTCCATTTTTTCTTATATAGTCCCTTTCAGTCTTTATTGTAACAGGACCACTGGAATTGAATATGACCTAGCTAACAAAGTGAAGGTAGTTTTAAAAAGGAGGCATGCTACTCTGTGTGCAAGAGCCAATTGCGAAGAGCCCTCTTCATCTTCATCAACCTTTATATGTTATTAGCATGGCCAAAGCTCTGCCCTTTTCACCTTTGAAATGCTTTCAACCACTACAATGGGTGATATGTGTCCCATCACAGTCACCCTCTTTGTCTCTAGATCTATGCTGAATGACGTTACCCCTACGTTTACCATTGTATCCAAAAAAAAAAAAAAGCAAAAAACTTTTTTGTTAACCACAGGACACATTATCAGGTACACTTCATTTGATAACAATGCTAGATACCTTCCATTTTCGATAGATGCTTCTTCACTTTACCAGCACATCCTTGACAATGAAGAGCAACTCGCATGACAACCACCTAATTTTTAATATAATCCGTATTATATAGTTAATCCAGGAAAAAGAAAGAAAATAATATATATATATATATATATATTTGGCTAGATATAGTCAAGTTGTGATCATACTGTCGTGGCAGATACATTTTTATTTAATCTAGTTTTGGACAACATTGTCCAAACCCTTATATATGATTTGCTAATCATCATGTGATAGCAATGTGCATGTGTGGACAAGAACACTAAAATTTGAAGAGATGCTTCTAATTTTCCAGCTTCACGTGTTTTACTTGGCATTCTTCTTCAGGTTTCACTGAAAATGGCAGCCTAAATTTGAAAGAAAGACTACTCATCTAAGAATCCTTGCTTGCTCTATATACTGCTCGCCAGAAGAGACACTGGATTACCGAACTTTTCACAAATAGAAAACCTGGTGAAGGAGTATCCTTTTTTTTTTTTTCTTTTTTTGTTTCCAACACTATCATATTATGACCACCCCAATTATATGGGAATGAAGCACTTAATAATATATATGATTCATATTGTACCTGTGTTTTGCTTCAACCTACGAAGGAACAATCGCACGAGTGACTGCTCTCTTATAAAACTTGGAATCAGAAGTCAAAAAGCTAGTAAACACGTCCAAAAACAACAATTTGATATTGAATCAAACCTGGAAAACTTGGTCAGGTGAGACCAGCGAAGCTGGTTTTTGTATGGGCTTCGCATTATCTTGTCTCTTAACATTGGAAGCGACAGGAGGAAATCGGTTAATGGCGGTAGAAAATCTGTGGGAATCAACAAGTCTCGAGTACTTGGAATTATTATAAAATCTAGGAGTGTTATCAACCAAATGGGACATTGCTGCCTGATGTCTGCCATTTCTCGGCAAAATCACAGAGCGAGGATCCGCCACAGAACACACTGCAGTTGCTGCTGTAGAGTGGCACATGAAACCTTTCATTTTCTTGTTCATGGCTCACACAATTTGTTACTACACACAGAGAGAGTGAATGAAACAAGGAATTTATATAGAAGACTGACTACATTACTTCTGTAGGTGGAAGGAATTAATTAATAAAATTGTTATTAAAATTTTTTAAATTTTGTTTTCAAAGTGGACTGTGACTCTGACACCGGAATTTTTTTTTTTTTAATGAAAAGCCTCTCCAGTTCATCTTTCTGTCATTTTCTCACAGCTTAATGTTCACAAAATGACAGCTTTATCCTGAATTTGTTTTTCATATCATATCGACTACATCGCCCTCTTTAACTTTTGCACTTCTATGCTTATTAGTAAAAATCAGCTACTCTGTTTATTTCATATCTGTTGAATAAAAAATGTTTCTCCTATTCTAAAATTTTGAGAACATTTTTTATTTTTTAGAACATTAAAAAATGTTTATAATATTAATTTTTTTTCAGTTTGGACACATTTTTATTTTTATTTTTATTTTTATTTTATAATATTGATAACTACTAATATTGTTTAAGGGAGAGAATATCATAATTTTTCTCATTTTCAACAACTTTAATTGTTAATTTATTTTAAAACTCTTATTTAGAGTTGAAAAGAAAATTTTGGTTGATATAATCTTTAAAATAGTCTAAAATACATGATTAAATCAAATATTATCATTTACCAAGTTTAAAATATCTATTGGTGTAGATTTATTTATTTTTTAGTAAATAAAAAACTTATCATGACTATATTTTGTATACATACTAAATAAATTTTGCAAACATACAATAGTTTGTAAATTATCACTCCTCAATAAGTTTATGTCTTCAAACTAAGTGACATATGTGACTCAAATAATCATTAAGTTGAAAGATTCACAAAATTTTAACACAAAGCGGACTATTTTATCCTCATTAATATATATAAAAAATAAAAAGAGTGCTAGACATATATGCTTGTTTTTTAAGAGCATTCCATCTCACAATCGATTAAAACAGGATATGTTAGCATAGCATATTATAAATATTCCGCTATTCTTCTCCCATTTATTGCAACACATGGGATGGGATTCTAGGAAAATATTTGATAAAGAACATTGAACACTGTAAATTTTTGTCATCTTTCAACAGTGAACTTGTCACTTTATATTAAAACGCCAAAATTAATGCACACTCTAAAAAACATAAAATTTGTGTTCACCAATAAATTGTGTGTGTTTGTGTGTATACATATAGAGCTACTAAGAAACACAATGTTGTCTTCCCTCAATTACCTGGGTTGTGAATACAAATATTAGAAGCAGAATACCACATTGACAGATCAATAAAATATTGTGGATGAGTTTGAACCACTATTGATTAGTGATTGAATTCGAGTTTGTCTTCAGTTTATATGAAATAAACACAGAAATTGTTTATATTTTAGGTTTTGATTTTTTGTTTTGTTAAACACAGAAATTGAAAAGGATAACACACTAATACAGCACAAAAATCGATGACAAAACACAAAAATTAATACAAATATATCAAAACTATAATTAAAAATCACAACCCACAACAATACCAAACCACTATAATATGAAGAAGAACAAATGTCAATGGCCACTTGTTATGAAGAAGAACAAATCTTATGCTCGGATGGTACTAGATGCGTACATATACATGGTCTCGTATTTATCACTTCGACTATGATATGTTTATTTGTTAGATCTTTCAGATATATATTAATGAGTTTACATGGATATTTTAATCAGTTTTGGTTAATTCCTAAAAATTAGATATAATGTTTACTACTTTAAAAGGTTACCAAAGAATCGTACTAAAATAAATAAATTCAATTCAATTTGAGAAAACTTAGAATAGAAGATAATCGTCACGGGTCTTACAATTGCATCTAAATGAATTTAAATGTGGCAATCATTTTTTAGTGAAAATTTTTAATTCAATTACAAGCCAAGTAATAGAAATATGATAAAAGAATAAGAATGCAATATATGACAGTGGGGACTATTGGATAAGTTTGGACATTGAAATTCTAATCAATTAATTCTATTTTACGAGAGTGAGAGATCAAAGAACTAATAAGGGGTGACCTAATCTGTATCCATAACTTTTTAGACTTAAAAGCACTATTCGTTAGTGGTAGTTCAACTGACAGAGCATAACGGTTTTGTCGGTTGATTCTTCAGACATTAAAAATGTGTAAAAGAGAATAAGATATGAGAAAACAAATAGATTCTTTGGGGACGATTCATTAGCCTGTAAAAACCAACAGCAAGTCCATGAAATCAATAGTATCAATCTGCTTACATGTTTTTTAAATTCTAACATTAGTAAACAAATGCTTCCCTATTCATGAAACTTCAACATAATGAAATTGCATGTATCGGGTTAAGAATAGGGTTATGGGTTCATATGTCTTTTTTTAAAAAAATTGTGATACGAATTTAGTTTTGATCACTCTTCTAGCGTAAAAACCGATTACACTTGAATGAATTTACTGCCCAATGAATAAAAATGTTCCTAAGATAAGTACATAAGTTTAGTCAAATTTGTAAGGAAAACTTCTAATAGCCTTCAGTTTTTGTAATATAATTACCCAGATGGAGGTTATGATAGAAGTTGTGATGATTTAGAAAATGTTTGATTGCTCTAATAATAGGCTATGGGGAAACTCGACATGTTTACTTTTACTAACTAGTAAAAATATACAGTTGATATGGAAACGATTTAAAAACAGTTGTTTACCAGAAAAGAAGAAGAAGAAAAAGAAGAAGAAGGGGGGTAGTTAGACTGTGATAAATGTGTGGAAGATGAAAAAGGTTGGTCATAAAGTAGCCTGGAAATTTACTGATGGATTGACAGAGGCAGTACAATTAAAAACAACTAAACGATGTGGTTCTACAGTTCCTGTACCTTTATATCCATTCCTTTTATCTAAATTTGCGAAGAAAGTTGTCTCCTCAATTCTTGCTCCCGTCTTTCTCAAGACAGATACATAATTGAAGCAATGAATTGACTACCTGTTAAAGCCATCGTCGCTTGCCCACCCCCCACTTCTATTCTACCGTCCGTATGGGTCCAAACTAGCTAACGTCTGTCTGAGTGAAGCTAAATCAAGATATGGTTGCAAAATTACATGGAAGTTTCTATTTTCAGTAATAATCCTCGTCAGACCTAGAAAAGTTTACCAACCAGACTTGTTACTCGGCTCAAAATGGGGACATAAGTGCTCCCTATGTCGGTCTTAATGTTCCCATAAATTTTATTAAACAAAGATCAGAACCATGGGCCCTTCACATTACAAACAGCGAAGCAATTAAGGTTTATGGAGAAGGAGATTGCAAGTATATATCTCTGTCACTCAGTCTATCAGTTCAGGGTATGTATGTGTACATAACTCAATCCATAGATAATGATTTTACGTTGGGTTAGGTCATAGGAAATTGTTGTGAAAATTACCCCTTTTATTTTATCCGTTCTTTAAGAGAAAAAACAAATTGAATCGTACAAAGTGGGCACAGCCAGTGCACCCATCATCATTCTTTTCTTAGAAATAAGTCAACAATGACAAAGGAGTAGGAGTAGTATTAGGAGTCATAAACACTTTCACCTGCCAAGCAATAAATTCTTGCTTCCCATTCTACTTCTTAATCTTAATGGACCACCAAAGCTATATATGCATGGACCACCACACCGGTTCCTCCTTCATCCTCTCTGTTTTACTGCATTTTCCTTCTGTGTTTGTTAAGGTTGGCAAATTTTTTTGGCTGGGGAAAGGGCACATTACTGTCACTTCTGCACAGGTGTTTTAATGCATCAAACTACTTAATACGTGAAAAGGCAAGGATAAACTGTGGCACTTTGTGGTGGTCCTGTAACCCTTCACCCGTTCCTTATCAGTGGAGATATGCATTAAACAGAAGTCCTGATTCAGGCCACAATTGGCTGACACGAAGTTTTCACAACATTAAAATTGTACAATGCAATATATTTAACTGGAGAGATAAATTTTTAATCGGCATCGAATAATGTTTAAATGTAATCGCCGGATTAGTTTCAATGCAAATTTAGTACCATATTTTTTAATGAAACTGTACAGCTTACATTAATATTATTTTTATTCTTTTAAATATTAGAATATTTAAGACACAAAATGAAAATAAAAATAGTTTATTGTTTGAGTTCTTTATACATTTGGAAAATTCTTCATTGTTTGTAAATATATATATAATATATTTATTTAACAAATTTCATTATATAAATTGTATTTTTATATTATTCCTAAAATATTCTTAGTTGTAATTATATCAAAAAAGAGTATTAATAAAAAAATTATATTAGCATACATTATGCTTCTTTCTTACGAAGAAAGTAGTCAATCTCATAAATTAAAGTTTAGAGACACTTAAACATATATATGAGTACTTATTAAAAAATAAGTTCACTAAACTAACTCAATTATAAAGACCTCAAATGGAACATGCTTATATATTTGTAAATTACCTTATTATGATGGTTGTATAATTGATTAGTAAACTTGAAATTATTAAAGTTATTTTGCATGTATCTCAATTACCTTATTATGATAGCTGTATAATAGATTTTTAGACTTTAGTTTACTAAAGTTGTCTCGTATAAAAATTATTATCTTTTTTATGCTACTTATGATATTTTCTATATAGTAGTCTAAATTGGTATTGGATATGGTATGAACTATATAGAGATAACTGAATGAATCATTGAAGGGTTTGTAACCTTAAAGTAAGTAAGGAAAACATTCCATCATTCTTGATTGGTAAGGATTTGAAAATTCTCTAGTCACAATGAATTAAAATTTGAAATTTGTTTTCAAATATCAACCACAAATTATTTACTTATTAGCCAGAAAGAATATGATTTTGTTATTTAGAGTAGATACTAATTTCATACTCTAATTTTAATTAGAATATTATATGATAAAAGAATTAAATTATACATTATAATTATGCATGAATAGATAAGTCAAACCATCTTAATATTTTTAATATTTGGATAGTTATGACATGTTGTTAAACGTCAATCATTATCTATGATTATAAATTATTGAATTAGAACATTAAATAAAAATTAAAAAGAGATTTAATTTATCTAATTTTAATTATGAATTATAATTATATTTTATAATCATTGTCAATATACTAGAAATCTAATGGATCAAGCATAAAAGTCTATTAAAAGGAGATAAAAATTAATTCAATTGAATTTAATTATGAAGTTTTAGAAATTTCAAAGATTAATATGTAATATTTTATTGTATTAAGATTAATTTAAAATTGTGATTAAAGTTTAACATTAATTTATATATTTTTAAAAAAATTTTGATTTTTCATATAGAAGGAAGAAGGAAGAAGAAAGAAAGAATAGTGGTCCTTTCTTTCTTCTTCCTCTCAAAAGATATTTTTTAGTTCTCTTATAATTAGATTTGTGGATATTATTAGGGGTCGAGTGCTTGAACAACTAGTAGTTGACAGACTTACAATGTTGAAAAAGATTATACGAGAAAGTGAAATAAATTTATTGAAATCTTGTTATTTTTCTTATTTTTAATTTCAAGATAAATTTGTTAAAGTTATATATGGAAAATTGCAAAAATTCCCCTGTTGTGCTAATGATTAGATCATTGTTTACTTTGTAATAAAGGTGTTAAACCAAGGGTTTGTTCTAACTTTATTTGGATTATATTAAAATATTTCTATTAATGTATTTGTGGAGTTTGTTATGATTAATGAGATAGGTTTGATGAAAACAAGTTTTGTTATGATTAATGAGATAGGTTTGATGAAAACAAGTCATAAAATGCATAGCGAAGACTTGAAGTACATGATAGGAGCCTTAAAGTTAAAGGATTATATTTAAAGTTTATGTTAAAGTATTAAAGAATATGTGAAAATAGTTGAAGACCAAGTTAACGAGAAAAGAAGCATTAGATGTGAATTTGAAGATTGAAGATGAAAGATCAAGTTCAATATAGTATGTTTACTAGGTTGCTTAAGTTAGTTTTAATGTAAGTCTTCTCTTTAATTTTACCATATGTCAAACAGCTCACATCATATATATTGCATTCACGTTTTAGAATGTTGCAAATAAGACGCATATTAAAGAGGTATTATATGTGATTATTATGTATGAAAATCCTCTTAATAAATGGATAAATGCATATATGGTATTGTATGAATTAAAGTGTAAACGAATGAATGAATAAATTGATATAACCTGTGTGAATTGGTTAAGGTATGTGTATTGAAGTTGTATGGTTGAGTTAATTAAATCATTAATATTGGTTAGATCAAAGGAATTTGGTAAATTGGATTTATTTGAATATGATTGTATGAAATTGAGTTAAGAAGTAGTTGATGATGTCTAAAAGTGTTTGAAATTTATTAGAAAGTACACAAATTTATTAGGAATTAATTTTGATTGAATTGAATTTTTTTGGACAAGTTTTTATGTGATTTTAAATGTTCAACGATAGTTAAGCAAGGGTTAAACAGTAGTTCACTAAGGTGCCTTTGTGTATATGCATTTTAGAGATCAATGACAGTGTATAGTGCCTTCAACAGCACTATTAAGTTTCACAAAAACCATTGTTGATATCAAAATTTTACGTGATGATAGCTAGTTTATAATAGAAAAATGAATTAATGGTAATAAACGACCAGATTAAGGTTCTAGTTTTATAAATAAATGTTTTTACATAAGTTATAGGCATCTAAGTGTGTAAGAAATAATCTATATAAAGAGATTGAAGTCTTTGAGCATTGTGTTTGAATTTATGTGAAGTTTACTTAAGTGTTGGTTTTATTATGTGCATTCATTATTAAATATTGTGAGAGCTCATAAACACCTTAGTGAGTCAAAAGAAGTGATATTTTGCGAAGACGTATGTAAGAAGTATATTTTGAGGGATTAAAAGATTAAAAGAGAATTTTATTTTAAGGTTATTCTTAAACCTTGAAAAAGAAGAGTGTTTAAGTTATTCTTAAGTTTAAAAAAAGGAGTTTAATTTGCCAAAAATCAAATTCAACATAATCATATGCAATTTGTTAAAAATATACAATCTTTAATGTTCTAGAGTATAAACAATTTTTTAACCAATAAAATGAGATTCAATCAATACAAAAACTCACTACAACATTAATATATCATATAACAATAAATTTCAGTAATAAAAATGAATTTTAACGTATCAAATAGGTGAGTTAAAACAAGAACTGAGGAAGAACTACTAAACCTAAATAGTTTTTAGTAACTTACAAATATTAAGCTTAAACCAAAAATATAATCACTAAAAATTGAAATAAAAACTCTAGAGCACTCCTAAGACCTTAAAAAATGAAAATAACAAGCTTAACCACCCAGAAATTGATTTAGATAGTTAAAATCATGGCTAAAGCAGGAATAAAAAGTGCAAAAATAGTTTTGATATTTGTATGAATATAAGCTTATACCTAAGGAAATAAACATCCTAAAATATAAAACTTTGTTCAAATAAACTATTAAGCACTTGGGTAAACAGAAAATAGTAATTTCCCTCCCTATAAACAGATTAAGATAGAAAAATTCATGATTAAAGTAAGAACCAAAAGTTCAGAAACAAAAAGTAAAGCAAGTATTTTGATATATGTATCAATATAAGCTTATACTTAACAAACTCTAAAAACGAGACAAATTTTGAGTGTCCAAAAAAACTAAGAATAATAAAATTTCTACTTTAAAAAAATATTGAAATAAAATAAAATAAGAGAAACAAAGATGAATCAATGAAGATAAAAACTAGACAGCTTTGACGTTCTTAAGGATTTTAGCTTATAAACTTGGCTTTGAGCATTTAGATCAGTTAAAAGTATTTGGGAATGTTAAATATAGGGTTATGAAGGGTTTAGAGTCATTATAAGACATATCATAATTATGATATTTTCATTTAGATAATAAAAACCAAGTATTGATCCTATCAAAGAAAAAAAAAAGATCTCAAGAGCTTTCTAATAATGTAGTATTTGTTAATTTTTTTAACTTAAAATTACAAAAAAAAGTATGAGCAACAGGTTTATCGGATAAATTTTGTAAAAAAAGGAAAACGATTATAATAATAAAAAGGAAATGATAACGCGTTAGAACCAGAGTTTCGAATTTTGTTTCGTTATGGGTTTAAATACTAGTCGGTACCGATTGTACCAGTACCAGAAAAAATAATTAAAAAAATTTTTTAGAAAAGGAAAAATTTTGTATTTTGACATTTTTTAAGTTTAAAGTTAAGTTTAAAACTATATAATATCATACATTTATAGACTATTTTACAAATTTTATAAAATTTAAAAATTAATTTATAATTTTAAAAAATTATCCGAAGCGGTA
>JAOXYD010000005.1:13387545-13406317 GCA_028565735.1 Pinacopodium congolense
ATGATACATATATGAAACTTCATTTAACTCGACGGGTCAACCCGCGTTGACCCGACCTGAATTTGACCCAACCCGAACTCTACCCGACCTGAAATTGACACAACCTGAAATTGACCCGAACCCAAATTAACCCGACTTGAACCCAAATTAGTGTTAATCCGAAATAACCCAAACCCGAATCGACCTGACCCGAACCCGATCTGAACCCGAATTGGTGTTAACTCGAAATGACCCCATCCGAACCCGACCTGACCCACCCGATTGACATCCTTAATAAGAAATAGAATAATTAGACCACCAAAAATTTTCAACAGCTCATAATTTTTCCATAACTTTGATGTACTGGAAATCAGAAGGGCAAGCTGAGCAGAGAAAACAGTAAGTGAAGAGTGTAGAGAAAAATGTAAAATGTATTTATTTGTATCAACAATCTTCTATGGTTGTTGGTCATCAGTACATAAAAATGACATGGTGTCTACAAGGCTATTCCCAGAGTCTTTGCTAGCACCTTAGTATCCGTATTATACGGTTTAACCAAGCAATTCCAATATGTAATATAAACTACATACTGGAAAGTATGAAGAATAATATATATATATATATATATTTAAAATAGAGAGAAAATAAGAAAAACTATAGGCACAAACAAACGTGTAATTAAATTATCACCTTCAAACACAAAATGGTCCTTGCAGTGAAAGGTCTGGATCATCTAGGACCGGACAATTCATCTGGTGGAATGTGTGAAGTAGAATCAACAATCCAATTGGAGTTGGGGAAATGAGTATGGTTGAATTCTTTACGGAACACCTCCTCTTTCTGCCACTCCTCCCAGCGTTCTGCCAAGCCATCACCTTCCAGCATTCTGACCACCTCTGACATCTTGGGTCGTTCCATGGGAGAGCTTTGTGTGCACAATAGAGCCACTTGGATCAGTTTCTCCACCTCATTTTCAATATAATTTCCTTGCAGATCCGAGTCAACTAAGATGTCCAATTTCTTGTCTTTTAGAAGACCTTTTACCTAATTTAAGGATCGATGTTAAGCAGCGAATACAACTTTGAACGAAACAAGTGGCTTATTAAGCAAGCAAGCCAACCAATAGTTTTGCACATCAAGAAAAGACTTGAAATCAAAGAAAATTGCAGAGCACTACTAAATATGAAGATTTCCAGGTTGCTAATCGTTTCCAAAAGTTTCTGAACGAAAGAAGAATATGCAGTACATCATTTTCCAGGTTGCTAATCATTTCCAAAATTTTCTGAACGAAAGAAGAATATGCAGTACATCATTTTCCAGGTTGCTAATCATTTCCAAAAGTTTCTGAACAAAAGAAGAATATGCAGAACATCATTCAGCTAGGAACATGAAGTCATCTTACAGACATAAATAACAAGCATTGCGCTAATTGATCAAAGATGAAGTCATCTTACAGATATAAATAACCAGCACTGTCCTAATTGATCATGTAATTTACTAGTCTGAAATCATTTCTTATTTCAGTGCATCGAGTATTTCCTTCTTTACGCCCTTCTATCAACACTTCTAAACCGCTATAAGCTTTTAAAATTTTCTGTTGGACTTCAGCAAACTTTCTGACTTATCTCAGGCAGAGTGCTTGATTAGAAAAAGAAAAAGTCCAAGGCATGTATTGCATTTTATCATTCCACAAATAAAAAGGAAATCCAAAAAACAAATAAAGTATGAACCCTTAGCCAACATTTTCAGAGTAGTAACACAAGAAGGGGAGAAGAGGATACTTACCCAATCAAGTAACATGACATCATCGTCATTTGCAAGGCGAGCAAGATCAAAAGCCCTCTGCCCAGTTATAACTTCAAGAAGCATGACTCCATATCCAAAAACGTCAGTTTTCTCAGATGACTTTCCAGTAGATAGATACTCAGGTGCTATATGTCCAATTGTGCCCCGTACTGCAGTTGTAACATGAGTATCTTTGTAGTCCATAAGTTTAGCCAACCCAAAGTCACCAACAACTGCTTCAAATTCCTCATCCAACAATATATTCGCAGCTTTCACATCTCGGTGAATAATTTTAGGATCACAATGATCATGCAAATAAGCCAAGCCCCGAGCTGCCCCTAATGCAATTATTTTCCTTATGGGCCAATTAAGTGGAGGTTGGGATTCTGGACGCTCTATGGCAAAACAATAAACAAAGTCTGTCAGTACTACAGTTCTTTCCTACAAACTTCATTATTCGCTTAAATTTGAATCTTTCCCTACTTCCATGGATTACAAAACTAAGATTAAAGCGTAGAATTTCTTAGTGAAAAAAAAAATGGTAAACCAAAAAGCACAAAAATAAGCTTCAAGAGTAAGAGTAGGCCATAATTTAAGATGATAAAAAGAAATTCTTTCAGGTGGCAAACAGTTGCAAGGTAAAGGCAATATCACGGACTGATTATGTAAAACTCTTAAGGCACACCAAAAGGAAGAGAACAAGAAAGTTGAATTTAATAGGAAAAGAACACATTCAAACTGCAAAGAGAAAAAAAGACAAACAGTGTACCTCTTAAACAAGATGCTACACTTCCATTAACCATAAAAGGATACACAAGCAACCGTTCTGTTGGAGTCATGCAAAAGCCCCGTAGACGGAGCAAATTTCGATGTACAGCCATACTGATCATTTCTACTTCTGTTTGGAACTGCAGTTCCCCACCCTGTGTGCGCTCCTCTTTTAGTCTTTTTACTGCCACAAGAGAACCATCAGCCAAGCGTCCTTTATAGACTTTTCCAAATCCACCTCTACCCAAAATGTTTTTATTGCTAAAAGAATCTGTTGCAACTTGTAGTTCCCGAAGAGAGAACCTTTTAAGCTGTCCAAGATGAACTTCTGGATCCTCTTCAGCTGCAATAATGTGTAAACAAGTTAAAAGTGTATCCCATAAGCATCCGTGAATAAATTTGACACGTATCTTTCGTATAATACTACCAGGTACGTCAAAGAAATGGTCCTGTGGTTTTCTTCGTCGCCAATAAGCAACTGCCAGTGCAGGGGCAGCAAAAAGCAGAGCGGCACCAGCAGCAACTCCTCCAGCAATGGCTCCAGTGGCACTGTTACCTGTTCAAAGGACATTTCAAGGCATTGTCCACCAAGTTTAATTTTTTTCCCATAATTAGGAAAATTAACATTTCACTTTCACGAAAATATAGATCAAGTGAATTCGGGAATTTAACAAGAAATTTTGGGATTCAGATCCTAATCATAAATGCAATCATTAGTTCTTTATCTTAAATTAAGTATCAGTGTGCTGGTGATGTACATATTTTACGGCATTTAAATCATTATTCTTGTCATGCTTAATTTTCACCACAAGCATATTTACATCATTACGCTTGTTATGCTTAATTTCCACCACGATGCAAATTCTCAGTTCAATTTTTAGTTAGAAAGAAAAAAGACCAATAATTTAATCCGGATAAACCGTGATCCAGATAAACCGTGAGCCAAACGGGAATCTTCAAACAGCCAAGGCTTCAAAGAGCCATAAAGACTTACACAGGATCAACATATTTGAAAAGGGGAAACTAAAATTTGCATTAAATCCACGTCATTCAAACAAATTCCTGTTTTTTATAACAAGTAGGCCAAAAAGGCAAGCGAACAAGAAAATATTCAAACATCAATAAGAAGAAATAAGGACATACAGGATAAAGAACTTTTTTACCATTAGAACGTGTTGGTGTTGTTGGGATAACAGGAGGAGGTGGAGCAGGTGGAGGAGTATTAAGTTGATTATTCCGAAAACTGCAAATATAAGCAAGTAATTCACGAACCACTATCAGATTACTGATGACCACCTCAACAACACAAAGAATAGTTGCAACATACCTAATGGGAGTGAATAAAGAGAAGGAGCCATTGACAGGAATATCTCCAATTAGTTTATTATTTGAAAGATCACTGCATTCGCACAGGTCTAAATTATCTCATAGAAAACATGGCATTCGAGGAAAGAAAAGAATATAAGAGCAGTAAAAAGCAACATGTTAGTATTTTATTACTTACAGAACTTGCAAAGATGGAATGTTAGTCAGTGACACCGGAATGTTACTAGACAAGTTATTGTTGTTGAGACGCCTAGTACACAAAAAAACAGAATTTGTCACAGACCAGGTAACCATAATTTATAATATTTCAGAAAAGTTCTGTTCAAGAGATGGTGAAAAATCTAGATTAGCACACTGATAAAAAGGAGAAAGATAAAAGATGTTTTCATACAGGAACCGTAGACTCTGAAGCTTGCCCAAGGTCCGTGGAATTGGTCCAGTTAAATTGTTTAAGTAAAGATCCAAGCTCACCAGTTTTGTCAGATTCCCGAGCTCATCTGGAATTTTTCCACTGATGTTATTACTATAAAGTTCCCTGTGATAAGAAGTTGGTTCAGTTATTTGTCCCCCCAAAAAGTGAATGAAAACAGATGATATTTTAGCAACTGAACTTTTTAAGAAGGAAAAACAATGAAACTAATTACTTTCCAAGATCAGATTCAACGATCAATAGCTTGGAGTATAATTTCAGAAAACGCGCATAAAAAATGATTCATGAGTGCAGGCTTTTGTGTGTGTGTGTGTGTGTGTGTGTGTAAAATGGCAATGGAGGCATGCTACTGAAAATCATCTACGTTAAGTCTAGAAATGTAAACCGTTGAAAATTTTCAGACACTATCTTTAGACGTCACCGTGCATGATAGATGTGATACCATAAAGAAAAGGTTAAATATTGTATCAAAAACAATTGCGTGAGGGCTTGCGCTCTAACAGCATTTCCATGATTATCAAGTTATCGGCTTAATTCTTTGCATGTCCAGAACTGACTAACTATGGAGGTTTCCAAAATAATAAGAATATTACTATAAGAGAAATGTGTTATTGTACCAGAATTAATAAAAAGAGAATCTTTTTCATTTTAAACAAGAGACGCAAGTCATAATGAATGAGAAATAAAACAAAACTTAATGTGAACAATAATACTTACAAGTACTGCAAATTTGAAAGTAGACCAAGCTGTGAAACCAGTTGACCTGATAGATTTGCATTCCCAAGATCACTAAGCGAACAAGAAAAGAAACACATGATCACCACAGCCTGAGTACAATCTGAGTAGAATGTGATATAGGAAGTGCATCGAGTAACTAGAGTTGGGTGCAACAAAACTCACATTCGAGTAACACTACTTTCGCTGTTGCATGTAACATGGAACCAAGTGCAAGGATTAACAAGGGTAGGATCCCAACTTTGAAGAACATTAGTAGGATCAGCTAAATTGCTCTTCAATGCGTTCAAAGCATCGCCTGTCACAAACAAATAAAACATTCATGAAAATACATACGTCCTTAAACCAATAAGAAAAGAAAATAAGACTGATTTGACTAGAAGACATCCAGTCCCACTTATGGCAATACAGAATAAGAAACTTACAGTAAATTCGAACAACCAATTCATGATAGTGGAAAAATATATACCAAAGAAAAAGCAGCAAAGCAAACCCTGACAGCTAATAATGACTCTGCCCACAATCAATTGCCCAGTAATCACTTCAACGACGTGTCAAATAGAGAGTAAAGGTCAACGCAAAACCCATGTCCAAACGAAGTAAGCAAAACCCATGTCCAAACGAAGTAAAAGAACGTTAATTGATTCAGAAAGAGAAATGAGGTAGCAGAAGATACCTTCGGCATTACCGCTGACTCTGAGAACGGATTGGAAAGCCAAAATCAACCACAAAAGCGATGGCATCACTTGTTCTATCACCATCGTCGTTCTATTTCCAGCTAAATCACCAAACTCCTCATCTGGATTCTATTTTTCTTAAGCAGAATCCGAACACGAAGCCTTGAATTAATGTCAATTCAGTTGAAAAAAAATCAAAATATGAACATGTTTACAGGAGTTGACTGAATCAGAAATGAATGGACTGGACGCTTTCAGAACAAAACAATGAAGACCCAACAAATTTATGATTTTGGGTTTACCAAGTGCTTGTATCGGGAGTCTGATTTCTTTGGTTTGTAAGAAAATTTGGGAAGGGAAAGGAAGGAGATTAACAGAAACACTCGACGATAAGAGAAGAAAGTCTGTGAAAGAGAGGGAGGGAGAGGGATTAAAGTTTTGTTCAAGTTTTCATTAATTTTTTTGGAATATTTTTAGTTCATGGTTAAAAATTTATAAAAAATATTTTATAAAGATATTTAAATTGCAACCTTTTCACTTTCTTGTTATTCTTTTTGTTAATAAATTTTTTTGTAGGAAATGAAAAAGGAAAGAGAGAATGAGAAGATTAGTAAGACAGTAGATTACGTAGAAATTTTAGTTAACGGTAAAACTTGGACGTAAACTAGGGGCCTTTAGTAAAACATGCACGCGACTCAGATGTCAACACTATTATTTATCCCTCAGAGAAGATAACAAAAACATGGATGCGAGTCTTTGCTTACTTCACGTTAGAATGAGAACGGTCAACTAAAAACAGCTCTATCCCTCAACTTTCTTAGCTCACGTGAAAACGACCTGTTGGACTCATTCATACATCGACTTTGAGTTACTTCCACCGGGGGACTTTCAGAAATTCCCTCCAATCCCAATCGCATTTTCACAAAGTGGATATAAATTTAGCATGTTTACAATTGAATTTAGGGTATTAACAGTAACTTATTAAATAAAAAACGCAGATGTTAAGGAGCCCCACAAACGTGGTCTCCCAAGGATTATCAGGTAATTTTATTTCAGATTTTTTAAAAACTTATAAAAGAATTTACGGTAAAATGTAAATATACATTTTAAATTAAATAAATTAATTTTTATATCTTTAAATAATGATAAAATTAATAAAAATCAAAAATCAAAAAATAACTTTAAATTTAAAAATTGTGAATCTTAGGGGTTGCAGGAGCCCCATGCGAGGGCTCCGTAATTATCCCAATAAAAAAAAGATCATCAACTCTTAAAATTATACAAAATATTTCAAAAAATAAATTATATTATATTCTCAGTAAGTTAACCAAATTTCACTTCTTTTATATTTTGGAAATATCACAAAATTCTATGAACTTTCGACGAACTTTCATCGTATTTCTTATGTTAAATTTGTCTCATTCAAGAAGAAGAAATTGATAACAACATCTCGACTTTTGGAACTTTTATTACAAATTATTAGTAAAAAATTTGTTTTGTTATCATCAAAACTAATATTAAAACTTCTTTTGATTTAACAATCTCTCATTCTTTGAAGATGACAAAATAAGTGATATTAGGGAAAAAAAAACATTTAAAACCAACTATATCAAACCATAAGCTTAAGATTTTTCACAAATTCACATCATTATATAAATCACACTCCATATATATTCATGCATGAAAACAAATTATGCTCCCCCTAAATATATGTATTAATTCATTTTAGGAGCAATAACATATGAAGGGGAGTTAAAAGCAATAAATGAATAAAAAATATATTTTATGTATCTTTTTGCATCAAAGCACATATTATATATATTTTGCATCAAAATACATGTATTACTTACATTTTGTATGTATTGCATCAAAAGTGCACAAATCACATACTATGCATTAAAAAGGCAAAACATAAGTTCAAATGTAATTCAAAAATCGACTCTCCCTACATTAAATATGTAATATCACTTAAACTTCTCCTCTTTTTTGATGTCATCCAAAAGTTATAAAAGAGTTGAAATGTTCAACCAATCAGCTTAGAATTGGTTAATCCAAAAATGATTAGCAATAAGATTTTTTAAAAAGCAATTTTTATTTTCTAAAAAAAAGATACTTAGAATGCAATAGACATCGGCTGGTTGATTAAGTAAAGTGAGATGTTTAAAATTTTTATCAAAATTAATACTTGGTCAATTAAACACGACATCTATGAACCAAGTTATACAAATAGCAGACAATATTGACTAATTTTTAAAGTACTCAATGTATGGTTTTGTGTCAAACAACTATTTGAAAGGTTAGACTCCTTAAATATTCTTTTAATAAAGAGAAATGAATGAGTTATTCGATGAAAATTGATTATGTGAATTGAATAAAAAGAAGGGGTTGAGATTAGGTCCAAATTTTCCCTTAGTTAAGAGAGAATAAATATCAAGTATATTATCTTTTCTTTTGTATTTTGTAGTTGTATTATGATTGAAATTCATGAAAATAATTAATTCTTGATGAATAAAGTGTAAAACTTCTTAAAGGGAAGGTCTAACAATTACTCTTTAAGAACTGGAGGAGAGGAGCTTGGAACGGCTAGTTTTTTTAGCATTAAATATAAATTTGTGTATAAGGCCATTAAAAGGTGAGATTCCTCAAATATTCCTTGTTTTAGTTATTGAGACAAATGAATGAGATATGAGAATCGATTTTTTAATTGATTATAAAGAAAGCGTTGAGATTGAACCTTAGTTTTGCATTTGTTATAATAGAAAATGAATAGTGTTAAATATAATATGTTGTCTTTTACATTTTCTACAGTTGTTTTGGGATTGGAAATTAAGAGGGTCATTGATTCTTAAGGTAAGTTATGGTAGCTTTCAGCAAATTATACTCAGTTTTAATTAAGGAGTATGGCTTTTTAAGTAATAATATGTAGATCATTTTGAACTTATGATATTTAGTGTTGAACCAAAGAGATTTCAATTATGTATTTTGATGATGACAAAACATTATTATTATTAATATTTAAGTTTTTATGCATTTATAAGATAGGTTAATATTTAAAGTGAAAGAACGTATTTGTGGAGCCTAAGGTAAAAGAGTTCAAGCATTAGATGATCAAGAGTGAAAATCATGAAATAAGATCAAGACATGAATATCAAGTTTGGTTAGATTTAGGTGTGTCTTAGAATGCAAGTGTTATAACCTTGATCTTTATCAATGTTTGAAAGGGCTCTACATTTGCATGTCATTTCATCATCCGCCACAGGGTAAACCACCGCCTCTCGGCCCCCCGACTGATTCTACCAATTTTCATGATACATTTGCATATAGGCATATAAGAGTTGAATTTTTGTTTTAGTGCTCAATTGAATTTGATTATGACATTTGTCATGGTAGGAACTGAATTACAATGTTGATAGGCTACATGTTGCATAATCAAGAAGTAATGTGATTAATTTTTTTAATGTGTGCTTCTTGATGATTTTAAGTGAATTGAATTGTTGATTTAACTTATTTATGTGTGCTTGAATTTGTTTGTGATATAATGGTAATGTGAATTTTGGTTTATGAAAATTTTTAAATCAATTTTAATCATACATTGCATTTGAAATGTCAAAGTTGCATAGTTTCTCAATTCAAAGGCCAATTCATGATTTTGAATTGTTTGATGTGTTTCGATCATTCATATAGTCTTAATACATTATTTAAAGTTTGTTTGAAGTCTAATTCATGTTAAATTGATGTTATGATAGAATTGGAGCTCGTTTGCAACTTGTTTTTTGACTTTCTAAAGGTAATACGATGTGTTAAAGAGGCAATACAGCGGGCTGTCAAGACCCTTATATTGGGTCTAATTCTAGAGACTAATACAGCAGGCTAGAGGGCATCATATTCCCTTCAGAAACCGCTGTATAGGTCCGTATTACGTAATGGGTAGTTTCTTTTTCGGTCTTAAGAACTTTTGAACCTCTCAAACAGCTATTTTTTATTAACCAACGTCTCTTAGCCCTTCTTAACACTATAAATATCATTCCTCAACATCTCTAACCTCTCTTGATACTCTAAAAACAAAATTATAAGATTAAATCTCTCCAGCTCTCAAACTCTCTCTATTTCTGCACTATCTTTAACTTCCTTTGATTATCATGTTTTAAATCAGTTTTTTGTCTATTAAACTTTGTATTTTCAGTTATATACATAAACCTTAAAACAAGCCTTCATTTAAATTTTTGGTTCATTATTTCATTAGATTCAAACTTTCAAAGTCTCAACACCAAAACTATTTCTGTTTTAGATGAACTTCTATATTCGTCAATTTTGAGTTTATAAAACCATTTGTGTTGATTCAAAATTATCATAAATGTTTTGCTTAATATCTCAAAAGTGCAGCAAAGCTTTTACTTCGATTGTTAAGTACTCATAACATTTGTTTGAGCTCAAAGAACATAGGTTACTTAAAATTTTCAAGTTTTTTGTGCAGCTCATTATTCAATTCGATTTGGTATCTAAACTTGTTTTTGTTTATGAAAATTTGATTTTTTCAATTTAATTAAGGTCTTAATAGGTTGCTAGTTTTTTTAAATTTTTTTTAAAGCTTTTATATTGTTTGCTTAAGCGTAATATTTGCATGTTACTCATGACGATACAGGTTTGACAGTTCTTACTTGGCTATTGATTTAGACCTTTTATTTTGTATGATAAAATTATTTTTATTTTGGAGATTTGTTGTTAAGTGATTTAATTAAGTTTGAGTAGGTTTGTTATGTTTATTGCATGCATTTAGTTGGTTAAAAATGTTTGTTTATAGGTTGAAACATTAAAGACTATATATTGTTGACAAATTGTATACTCTTGTGTTTAATCTGATTGTTTGATGTTATAATCACATTTTTATTGTTTCAATTTAATTGTTTATGATCTATTAAGGTGTAGGGAGGCTTGTCATATTGTTTATTTTCCTATAAAAGTTTCAAATTTGATTTAATTGCATGTGTTTTATTGAAGCACCATTAAATGTGTGATTTGGTTACTTAAATGAGGGATTGAATTTGTGTATTTATTGATTGAGTTAGAGGCTGCTCTTTGCCATTAAAATAGATTGAATAGGTTACTCTGCACTTAGGATAAAGAATATTTGAATTATATTAATCATTGCATGTGAATTAGATTGAGTTAAGCCTTATATGTGCATTAGAGATTGCATAAGGCATTGGCATTGCATTAGTTGCATTTGAACCCTTATCTTACATTGTTTTTTTTTTTTTATCAAGGTTTGATAAGTTATATAAGCTTGAGTAGAGGCTTTGGTAGCCTAAGTTTGGGGCTTGGTTTGAGGGATAAAAATTGTACAAATTGATTGAGTTGTAAAAGGTTACTCTTTACCCACTGAAAAGTAAGATTAGTGGATTCCTTTTGCCCCTATAATTCAAGATTATTGTATAGATTCCTCTTGACCTATGAATAATATTATTAGGTTATTTTTCACCCTAAAGTAAGATTGTAAAAGTTCCTCTTGACCTTATGATCAAAATTGTTGTAAAGGTTCCTCTTAACTTTGTAATCAAGATTGTAAAGATTCTTCTTGGCCTTATAATCAAGATTGTTGTAAAGGTTTCTCTTGACTTTATAATCAAGATTATTGTAAGGGTTACTCTTCACCCATTTAAAATAAGATTAGTTTGTTAGTGAATTTTTAATAAGTAGTTGAAAAGAAGACGTAGTTTATCTTTGGAATAGGTGAACCTCTATAAATTTCGATATCCATCTCTTTCCCTATCCTCTTTATATTTATGATTATTGTGTTTGGTTTATTATTACTTGAACTTATTTAATATTGGCATAAAGTTTGACATATAACTTAGGTTAAATTTTAGTTAGAGAATTTATTTAATTGAAATTGGTATAAGGTGTTTAAAGTATTTTAATTTGTAAAGAAATATTGTAAACACCTAATTCACTCCATTCTCGAGTGTCATAAAGCTTACATTTATGACATCAAAAAATTAGGGCAGGGCTTCTATGTGCCTCCATCACATATGGAAGGAAATTTTAGTAATTCACTAATACATTTGCTATATTTTGTGGGTTAATGGGTCATGTGGTGTAAAATGTAGATCGTATAGTATATAAATCTAGGAACAGTTACACTATGTGCAATATGAAGACGTGAAATTATATATTATGTTAATAACATTAAATTATATCAAATGGAATTGAGTAAAAATATGAATTATAGGAACCGTTTAAGTTTGCAAATTATCTGTTCCATATGGACTAATTTTCATATAACACTAATTTGATAAAGAAAATTTAAATTGATTTTAATTAGATTTTTCATATTTGAATTTCATCAATTAAACTATAAAATTTTAAAATTAATACAAAATTATTGTTAATAATTTATATTCATAAGCTAGAAAATTGATTTATATGCGTTTTCAACTAATATAATTATATTAAATTTAAACTATAAGTTAAAATATCATTTAACCTTAGACATCGATTGATCATATTCAAAAAATTGATTTTATACATGCAGGATATGATATATGACTGTCTTTTCTTTTAGTAATCCTTATTTTGAATAGTTTTTTTTAATCCTTATTTTGTATAGTTTTCATTCATTTGTAATTTTTTTAAATTTTGAGTTTCACATTTTCTATTTAATTTTATATTTTAGTGAATTAATTACAATTCAAATATTTTTTTAATGTTTGGTAATATATTAAAATTTTATTTTAATATATTGTACATAGGGAATGAATCCTGCCATGACAAAAAAAAAAAAAAAACTCTCAATTCACTTTAATAGCCATTTAAGTTTCATAACAATTTTTACAACTTGCTTTGGTAGTTCTATTATATATAGAACAATGGAAAAATATATTTAAGTCTTTCAATTTAATATGATTTTTAATTTAAGTCTTTTAATTATTAAACTTTCTAATTCAATCATTTAATTTACTAATTATTATATATAATAATTTTTTAAATATTATTAATGAAAATCTTATGTGATATTTTAATTGAAAGTATATGTCATCTTCAGTTATATGTTCCATCATAATTTTATTCATAATATATAGCATTTTTATTAAGAACATTAGCAAAAATTTTGTTATAAAATAATTACTAAAGTTGAAGAACTAAATTGCAAATTTAATAACTGAAGTAATAAAATCAGAAAGAAGAATGAAGTTAACACCTCGTTTAAAAAGAATGAATTCATGTAAAATTCATTTCTAAATAAATTATGAATTGATTTCCAAATAAATTATCTTATTTTGATAGTTATTATTTGAAAAATATAATTCAATTAAATTTCTTATATCATGTTTGGAATAAATATAAAATTTAAAATTCATTTATATCTATTTCATAATATACCCTTTAATATAATAACTTCAAAAAAAATTAAATAATGACAATAATCAATCCTTAATTTTTTAAATATTTATAACAACATAATTTTGTAAAAAATTAGAAAATTATTTTTACAAAAAAATTGCTTATGTTAAATATACGAAACTTAGAATAATTTTAGCAAATAATCAGATTTACCTAATGTTAAAAGTGATAGAATCAAATTTAAAACAAATACATGTGAAATTTGTTTATTCATTCAACCTAATTTGATGTTAATTAAAAATTTTTAAGTTGAATTAAATTGGGAAAAAAGGATGAACCAAAACATTAAAAAGAACTTATAAAAATTATGTTGACAACTAATAAGTGGTGATACAGTTTCAAATGGTAGGTGAGGCATTGACTGACTGTTCTTCAGTGAAGGAGAGGAAATGAAAATGAGATTTAGAGAGTAGACAATATAATATATTTTTTTTGCATAAAAAGTAATTTTAGAAAATAAAAATATGTTTCTTAAGTTTGCATAATTCATTTGAAAATACTAATGATTTAAATGGAATTTTGATTAATTATATTAAATTCTATAAAATTTAAATAACAAAACTAAAATAAATAATTTTTTAAATATAAAATTAAAATTACAAAGAAATTCCACAACTTCAAATGTTATGTAAAAGTATAGTTGCACCCCAACATTAAGGAACGAATTGTCCAAGTTTTGGATTGCGAAGGAGGTTTAACTTCAAAGATAGGCCCACTAGGGGGACGACTTGGCCTTTACGGTTGTGTTTGAAAATTTCAGCCGATAGAAAAACAGGCGAGGTGCTGGACGGAGACTTGGTGATTAATTGGTGGTCAATTTTTGCTGCTATGGAAAAGATGTAACTGATATATAAGCCATATGTTGGTATATATGATTGATATTATTAGTCAAGAGAGTGGATGTGGAAGAACAGTCAAGATAAAAGGCTCTTGAAGAAATGAAGGATTCTGCTTTAAAATTCTTCTTCGTCTATTTAGAAAATATTGTCTTGTGATAATGATAGGTTGTTCCATCGATATAAAGCCAAAAATAGTAGATATAGGTAAAAAAAAAAAAAATTTTTAAAACATCAACTAACATTCTGAATTTGTCCTTCTGAAAAATTTTGGTTTTTACATAAATATCTTGACATTTCACTGCACAACCTTGAATCAGTTAATTACTAACGCTAATGCTGTAGCTCATGTGATTCTCTGTGATGGGGAACCATGGGACAGGGATTATTATATCATCAGAATCTCAGGTTAGGATTGAAAGTATTAAATACAGATGCTTTGACATATCACTGGACTAGCAATTCCAATTATACTGATGCCGTAGACCTTTTTGGCCTGCTGGAACTGCAAAAGCTGTAAATTGATGCCAGTAAGATAGGGACTTCGAATGGAAGAAGTTGATGTAATCAAGGTGGGGAACATCTTATTTTTTCAGTACAATAGAAGTGCAAAATGCTGCAACTGCAATGCTATCTCTAAATTCTTGTTTTGTATATTTACGCTACAATTGCACATATGAGGCACCTAATTAACATCTGAAAATTAATGCAAAGCTCACCCAATTCTGCACTTTGGGATTGCATGTTAACATCCAATTATATAATTGTTGTCAGTGTCTTAATTTGTGCTTTAGCTCTTCATCATCTCAAGCTTGTGTGTTGTTACAAAAAGAACGTATTTTCCTCGACTTCCATGTCAAGATTCAAAAGCTGTGCCAATGTAAGCTGGTGCAGCGGCTTGGAAAGGACTACGACTCTACTCGATAGCTCTTTAGAAACTTGCTTCATAGTTGGTCGAATTCTTGGATCACCACTGATGCATTTGAATGCCAATTTGGTAACTTTAACGACTTCATCAGCCATGTCAGGGGTAGGAATTTGTATGCGTTTGTCCAACAAGTCTGTCAACAGAATGCTATGGGCATTCAGTTTCGACGAAGATACTGTTGTTGATGAGGATGAGGGAGCTGAAAGAGAGCTTATAAGATCCCCAGGGTGATGTCCTGTAATTATTTCGAGCGTTACCACTCCAACGCTATAAACATCACATTTCTCAGTCAGCTCCATTGTGTAGGCAAGCTCTGCAATATAACAACCATGGGAACTATAAAGGTCAACAATTTATATTTCTCGAAAGTTACTTTTGCCGCTAAGTTCCTCACAATTGTTCCTTCTTATTTTGCTTGAATTAATCATTATCTGGATAGTAATCTCTGTTGAATTATTCACAACAAATTTTGTAAATCATCGGCAACAACATGAAACGCAAAAGGATCATCAAATCAAAGCACACATCCGCTGGAATAGAATGAGAACTAAGAACCTTTGTTACCTGGTGCTATGTATCCACATGTGCCCGCAAGGCCTGTCCAGTTAGAGGAATCAGGCTTTAGGAGTCTAGCGGTGCCAAAGTCTGAGACCCTGGCTTCATATTCTTGGTCCAACAATATATTATTACTGGAAATGTCACGATGGATAATGGGAGGTTTGCAGTCATAGTGCATGTAAAAGAGAGCATTCACAATCCCTTTAACAATATTCATTCTTCTAGACCAATCCAACTCTTTTGCCTGTTCCCAACTTCTCAGGATCTTACCGAGGCTCCCTCTATCAAGGTACTCATAAATCAGAAATGATTGTTGAGCGTGTGAACAGAAACCATGAAGCTTTACAATGTTCCTATGCCGAACTTTGTTCAGTGCCAGAATCTCATTCTCGAAAGCTTTATGATCTTCCAACTTAGTGCAATGCAGTTGATGGAGCTTCTTGACTGCTACAAGCTGACCATTTGACAGCTTTGTTCTATAAACACTCCCATGCGCTCCCACTCCAATGCAATACTTGGGATTGAAATCCTCAGTTGCTACCTTGATGTATTCCCACACCAACTTCCCATTATATCCCCAGATGTCCAATACATTTGCAGGTTGAGAATCGAGAATGTTGTTGTTGTTGTTGTTCATTTTACTTCTCCTTCCATTCCTCCACATAAAGACAACGCACCCAAGCATGGTGGTAACAAAGAATGAAGCTCCAGAAAGTGAAAGAACTATTAGGAGAAGCATTAAACGGTTATCCTTCTTTTTCACTGAAGTGACATGACAATTCGACAAGCCTGTGAGGTTGAGGTTGAGGTTGAGGTTACCACACAAGGCCTTATTATGTGCAAATGCGCCTAATGCTGCCTCCTGAAAGGCTTTGACGTCAGGAATTGGACCCTCCAATTGGTTGTTGGATAGATCAACTAACCTCAAACTCTGCATTCGGTCGAAAGTGGATGGAATGGAGCCATTGAGCTGGTTGTGCGAGAGATCTAATACTCCCAATTTGACTAGGTTTCCAAATTGCCACGGAATTTCCCCAGAAAGTGAGTTCCTACTTAGATCCAGAAGAATTTGTAAGGACACCAGATTTCCAATTTCAGTTGGAATGGTTCCACCGAGCTTATTTCTGCTCAGATTCAAGTGCAACATTTTCAAACAACCACCAAGTTGCTTCGGTATTATACCGATTAGATTGTTTGCAGCAAGATCAAGATAGGCAAGATCAGGCACCGATCCAATTTCTAGAGGAATGTTGCCCGACAGACTATTATTGCTGAGAGTAAGATTGAACAATGAGTTCAATTTTCCCAACTCATTTGGTATTCTTCCTTCAAGATTATTTGAAGAAAGGTCAAGAAAGTGCACAAGTTTGGCGTCTCCAAGTTGCGGTGGAATCGCCCCGGTTATGTTATTGTTGGATATTTTCAAGCTTGTTAAAAGCAAGCATTTCCCCCAATTCGGCGACACCTCCCCATGGAAATTGTTATAGCTTAAATCAATGTAATCAAGATGTGGATATACACCGAAGAATTCAGATATATTACCAACAAGGTGGTTCCTATCAAGTCGAAGCCTAGTCAAACTTGAGCAGTTCTTCAAACCGTTTGGAACAGTTCCAGTAAATTGATTGTTGCTTGCACAGAAATCTTGAAGGATGCCGTCATAACAAATCTTTTCTGGTAATGGTCCAGAAATGCTATTGTTTGACAGGAAAAACAATGTCAAGTTGGTGAGCTTATTGATTTCTTGAGGTAATGGACCAGAAAGCTGGTTTCCATAGAGTGACAGCACTTTTAGACCCCTCAGATCCCCCACAGATGCGGGGATTGCACCACTCAAGTTGTTCAAGTTCAAGCGAAGCTCTGCAAGAAACTTCAAATTTCCGATTACTTTTGGGATTGAACCGGACAGACGATTACTGGCAAGGTTTAGTATTTTGAGGTTGGTCAAGTTTCCGACAGTGGTAGGAATGGACCCCAAGAGAAAGTTGTTTGAGAAGCTCAAGACATTAAGCATTAGCAAGTTTCCAACTTCGTCAGGAATCTGTCCAGTAAATTGATTGTAGCCCAGATTGAGAAGTGTAAGTTGAGATAGGTTACTGATCCGAGAAGGGATGTAACCAGCAAGTGCATTACCATGAAGATCAAGAGAAGACAGGTTACTAAAGGCGGAGAAATTGAAGTCATCCAGTGTACCTTGGAGGCCAACATCAGTTAGGTTGATCATGATAACACTTCCGAAACCATTACATCCAATGCCGAGCCAAGAGCAAGGATTCTTGGTTGAAGTGGCATTAGACCATGAAAGGAGAATGGATTGAGTTTGTTTACTAAGGCTTGATTTCCATCTGAGTAACGCTTCTGCTTCAATTTCTTGCTTTAGAGTTGAAGGGGACACAGACAGGGAATAAACTGATGAAGACAGTGACATCGAAAGAAAAAAGAAAGCAAAAGCGGTGCTAGAAATCATCCTGTGATAACACAGGAAAAACATTCCTGGAAAGTTGGAATTGCTATGTTAGGTGGAAATGAAATTGCAATGGCATGGACAGTGCAGTATCATAGAAGTTGAGAATTAAGAAGCTAAAAAGCAAGATTTTTTACGCGTAAGATCTTTCGCGGGTTTCAAAAGTCAGGCTGCATATTTTAGCCACTTTGACTTTCGTATTCTTCAAGGGGAAAATGTTATTAAGTCAACTCCATCTAGTGCTGGTGCCCGTGGACTTGGATAGCGCACATGGAAACTCTGACTCTGGCACTGGATAATGATGGTTAGTTGAGTGGTGCAAAATAAAATGACTTGACAGAAAAAGGATGTATTGGGCAAGCTATGTATGGCTGGCTAATCGCAGTAGTTTGTCAACGGCGTAAACCAAACTTTTGAAGACGTTCAATTCCAACATAGCTGCTTCCATGCTTGTAAGAGCCTGTTGAAAAGATATCGAGAAAATTTTGCTACCAACGTGAAAGAGAATATCCAATTTTACCATTTATCAATTAATTCAAATTTATAAAATATACCAATATATTGAAGTCAATAATGACTTTTCTACCTTTTTTTTTTAATTAGCTTAAGTTAAATGCTCAAGCTAATTAGAAAAATAAAGATTTACAACTTAATAATACTCCTTTTTGATTGAAAAAATAATTAAAAAAACTTCTTCCTTATTTTACTGCTGAACGATTTATGTAACTTCAAGTTTAACTTGTAAAGCCCATAAAATAAAATAAAAAATAAAACCCAACCCAATCTCTAAAATTTGACCTGACCCATGACCCATATACTTAATAATAAGTTAAATTCAACTCTCTTCTTCTTCACCCACCCAAACCAACGACGGCAGCCTCCCAT
>JAOXYD010000005.1:13444076-13465418 GCA_028565735.1 Pinacopodium congolense
GGCAAGTATTATTGGCAAAATTCGATTTCGTGATGGAGTACGAGCCTGGGAGAGCAAACCTTGTGGTGGATGCTCTTAGTAGGAAGGCGGAGTTAGCAGCCATCACAAGCCCGACTTTCCCTTTGGTGGACCGCATTAAGAAAGGCATGAAGCACGATCCACAAGCCAAGAGTTTGATGGAGTTGGCGAGTCAAGGGAAGACGCGCCGATTTTGTCTTCGAGATGGGGTGCTCATCACCAAGGGAGATCGAACCTATGTGCCGAAGTATCAAAGGTTGAGGAAGGAGATTGTCAAGGAGTGCCATGACTCAAAATGGGGGGACATCCAGGAGTTCATCGCACGTTGGCACTTATAGAACGTGCTTACTATTGGCCTCAAATGCGGGACGATATAGAGATATTCGTGAAGACATGTCTTGTTTGTCTACAAGACAAGGTGGAGAACCGTCGAACCGCGGGTTTACTTGAGCCATTACCCATTCCGGAGAAGCCATGGGAAAGTATCTCCATGAATTTCATTACATGCCTACCGAAGTCCGAAGGGTGCGAAAATATTATGGTGGTGGTCGACCAATTCAGCAAGTATGGACTATTCATGCCGGTGCCCACCAAGTTCACCGCCGAAGATGCCGCACACTTATTTTTCAAGCATGTGCTGAAGTATTGGGACATACCGAAGACCATTTTAAGCGATCGAGACACTCGCTTCACCGATAGATTTTGGATGGAGTTATTCAAGATCATGGGGTCCGAGCTCAATTTTTCCATAAGCTTCCACCTACAAACTAATGGTCAAACAGAGAGGGTAAATGCCTTGTTGGAGCTCTACTTGAAACATTATGTGAATGCCAACCAGCATGATTGGGCTAAGTTGCTTCATGTTGCCCAATTCTCCTACAACTTGCAAGTGAGTAAGTCGACGGGGGCGAACCCATTCGAGATTGCAATGGGCCAACAACCGACTACTCCACACACACTTGCAGTTGGTTATAAGGGGCCGAATCCTGCTATTTAAATTTGCCAAGGGGTGGCATGAGAGGTTAGATATGGCACGAGCCTCCTTAGCAAAGGCCACGAGAAAGATGAAGAAATGAGCCAATGCTAAGCAAAGACACTTGGAGTTCGAGGAAGGAGACATGTTGTTTGTCAAACTCCTTCCACATCAAAACCGATGGTTTGCAAAGGTGCACAAGGGCCTAGTTCGGAGGTACGAAGGCCCATTTTTTGTGAAGAAACGAATAAGCAAGTTGGCATATCGATTGAAGTTGTCATCGCACCTTAAGATACATCTGGTATTCCATGTAAGCCTGTTGAAGCCCTACAAGGAAGACAATCAGGATCCAAGTAAGAGCGAGTTAAAGAGGACTCCAACTACTATCACTACATTGCTCGAACGGGAAGTCGAGGAGATTTTAGCCCATCGAGTTATTCCGAGGAAGGGTTCCCATCCAAGCTATGTTGAGTAATTCGTTAAATGGAAGGGTTCACCCGATAGCGATGCCAGTTGGGAGCATGAGCTCACTTTGTGGAGCTATAAGCGGCATATTAAGACATACAAGGAGGATGCGACAAGGACGTCGCCAAGTTGAGTGGGGGAGAATGTCACGCAGTGTTCTTCCTCCCACCGAAAAGGTTAGCATTTACCGGGATCATATAAAATTTTCTCCAATTTACCCGAGTTAGGTAGGAGACTCGAGATCCCATTTGTAATTATTATGGTAGGTGGAATTAGTGAGAGTAGGTGGGAGTAGGTGGGAGAACATTATAAATGCCCATTGTATGCCGTTAGATTATATCGATTTCCACCGTCCGTTAAGGAGGTAGAGTGCTATAAATAGACTAGCTTCCTTCCTTGTAAATCATCCCTTCATTTGTAACATTTTTTAATAATAGAAGTTATTTTTAAGTTCTCCAAACTCTTTGCATTTTCTCTCTCTAAAATAGCTTTCGCAAGGTGTTCGATAAAATTACTCTCAAGAAGTACTTGAAAGAAGACTAAACTAGCATTCTAGCCAAATAAAGCATTCTAAATCCGAAGAATTTGCTAGTATCGCATGGTTCGTTAGTGAGAAAAAACCAAACCCGTGACATAATGTACTTATGATACCTCATGATCTTGAGGAAATTACAAGGCAACTTAAGGAACCATTAAGGATGCAGGGTACATCAATTCAACCAATCAAAAAAGGGGGGAAAAAAGAAAAAAAAAGGCATCACATCAACACCCGTACATTTAGAGACAATATAACAAAGGGAAATTACATATTATACATGTCTTCTTTCAAGCTCCAACCTCAACTTGTAACTAAAAAAAAAAAGAAATTATAGAAACAAATTTAAACCTTAAATCATTTTCTGAGCAAAAAATTTAACATACCTAAGACCTTAGAAAAACGAAAAATCTGCCTCATCTACCATACTTTCCATCAACTGTCACAACACTAATTTTGCCTGTACTTGGGTAACACTAACACTAAGCCACAAAGAAATTTGCATCTTTGGTAGAAGCTTTGAGAGTTTTCACAACCGTTGTATACCTACAGATCAGTCAATGCCCAAGCTGGAGTAGGGTTCAAAGCCACCCTGACAATCAGAGAAAGTGAAGAAACATTGAGAATGAATCTAGAGCATTGCTATCCAACATGATGTTAAACACAATAAAAAGAAAAGTTCTATGTACAGATTATCTGGATTATCAACATGAATTCATTCTTACACAACTGTACAGAAAAGGGAAAACAATCAAAAAGATTACAGAAGGTTTTATTTATTCTTCTTCCTTTTGCCCATCATTCATATTCACAAGCAAAAATGCATATGGACAGTATGAATTTGAACAGGCATTCATTTCAACATTTTCTGTTCAGTCATTCAAATTCTTAAATTTTAATTGGGCTCATACAAGCCCCTCAGTCTATAAGAAGAATGTGAATAACTGCATCACAAGGAATGCAGTGCCTGCAGTACAAATCGGTTGAGATCTTTTTCTCAACTTAGATTACTGTGTCAATTTTTCACTATTTCATTTCAGATTCACTGAGAGATGCTACTCACGGAACAGTCATCATGAACTCGCCAAATGGTCTCGCCCAGGAGGTTTGCTACAGACAAGACTGTTAGCTGGGGAAAATAGTTCTGTTCTAACACAGGAATTGTATTTGTTATTATGACCTCTTGGAAAAGTCCACCAGATAATCTCTCTATAGCAGGAGGACTGAAAAAAGAATAAAAAGAACAAATAAAAATATGCATAGACAACAAAAGTAAACATTGCTAAAATTAGCAGCAGCAAATTTCTTTAATCATCCTCCAAGAGATATATGTCACATAAAATTGTCCATAACCACCAAACAAGCACATACCAATAATGTTAACAAATCATCTCTTGGTGAAGTCCAACACGTTGCATAGTTACTGTTGATTTTTAATTGTAGAGTAGTTAAAGAAAGTGAAGAAGGTAACATTGATTTTACCATGATTTGCTATCTAGACCCAGCTGAAAATTTCAAAGCAACCAAGGCTGAACCCCTGATTCATTACTTAGACATAATAATTGACAGAAAAATACTTGTTCCCATTGGTCAGCATCAGTTTCTGATATCAAACTAATTCCAATGAACATTAGTTGATAACTGATGTTGTTACCTAAAAACAGCGTGCGTACTGCATGCATAAACCTCCCTAGCCCCCTCTTGATGTAGTAGAGCTGCGCCCTTAGAAATAGTGCCTGCAAGAAGTCTCTCAATAAGTGAAACACAACAGATGAGCATTCAATTAACCTTGGAGTTCCAATTCTAGCTAATTTGAATAAGGGATAGAAAAAAAAAAACATGACCAAATTTTTTATCAGATCATTTCCACAAATAAAATACTTTTCTCTTCAGTATATTGCTCAAGCGTTCAAGGAATTGAAAAAAGAAAGATGACCATTAAGGTGACAATAATGGCCCGTGATCAAAATAAGAATCCAACCAAGGCAATCTAACCCACAAGTACAAATCTTTATATAAGTGCAAATGTTATGGTTAAAACTTAAAACAGAAAAAAGTCTCACAAATACAGCACTTCCACTAAGTAAGATCCTCTGCACATAATTCTTACTCTGCTCACAAATTTCATAAACAAGCAGCAACAGTGGAAATCTGAACCAAGGGGTTAACTCTTTATAACTTATCCTACATGCAGTTTTAATGTGCTTATGGAGCAGACGAACAAACAAGTAACAAGAGTTCAAGCAAAACCCACCAGCTGTATCAATCATGTCATCCACCATGACTGCAACTTTTCCCTTAACATCACCAATCAGATTCATTACCTGGAAGACAACATCAGTTGTGATAATTAATTTCAGCTTGTAAATGTAATATATACATAAAAAAAAATGCAACGTTTCAAAATAAGAAAAAGAAAAGGAAGAAACAATTGAGAGAGAGGGAGAGAGAGAGAGAGAGAGTGTGTGTGTGTGTGTGTGAAACTCTTTCAATTAATAAAGTGGAAGGCTAGCAGTTCCTCTGTATCTGCCAAGAGTCTAGCTCTATGCCATCTCTCTGTCCCTCTCCCTCTCTCTCTCTCTCTCTCTCTCTCTCATACGCACACGCGCACCCTCCACCATCACCACCACGGCCATCAAAGAAAGATTAGAAAATAAAATTGATCCAGTAAAACAATTGTCAATAGAAGAAAATATCAAATATCTAGCAAGAATATCATGAATCATGGGAAAAGCAGCATTTGCTACTTTACCTCCGCAACATTGTGCCCATGACGCCTTTTGTCCACAATGGCTAAAGGTGCATCGGACAATTTCTTGGCAAAAGCACGTGCTCTAGCTACACCACCAACATCAGGAGAGACCACTACTAAGTCATCAGAACAAATGGTCTTGCTTGCAAGGTAATCAAGAATCACAGGCTGGGGATGCATAAAGAGAGGATATCAATAAGCAGTTAAAAAAAACCATCAGTGAGCTTTTATTCGATTTAATGATCCATACAACTGTGTGTCAGACAAGATGTATAACAAGCACATATTTGGATGGAACCAATTAGGCATCTGTGTTGATAATCAATTTAAAAAGATAAATTCAAAGTTAAAATTGATTGTAGTAAGTTAAATTTTCATCGATTCAACTAGGTGCTACAAAAATGATCTTAGTTTCACAGAGAAGATAATTTTTTGCGGACAGAAGAGACTAAATACCTGACCATATACATGGTCCACAGGTATGTCAAAATAACCCATGGCCTGCCCTGAATGAAGATCACAAGCAAGAACACGATTTACCCCTGCTTCAGTAAGCAGATTTGCCACAAGTTTGGCGGCAATGGATTCTCGGCCTTGTGTCTGAAACAGTAATCAATCAACGCTCAAAAGATGCAGAAAAGAGAAATTTAGACCTTGGTTGCTAAAAAAAATGCAAAAATCACCTTTCTGTCAGCCCTAGCATACCCGAAATAAGGTATAACAGCAGTGATATTTTTGGCAGAAGCACGTCGACAAGCATCAATCATAATGAGAAGCTCCATAAGATTCTCATTAGCAGGAGGGCACGTGGGTTGGACAAGGAAAACATCACAACCTCTGACACTCTCTTGCAACTGGACATATATCTCGCCATCAGCAAAGCGTTTGATTTTGATCTTACCAAGCTCCAAACCCATGTAGCAAGCAATTTCCTACAGATAGATGGATAAATAAGTTACCATTAACTAATTGTTGAAAGAAAAAAGAAGAAGATAGAAGAATACCTGAGAAAGAGCAGGATTAGCAGTGCCAGAGAAAATGCGAAGCCTGGTGTCAGATGTATTGGGGAAGGAGGGTTGAAAGAGGGTTTTAGGAGAAGAAGCAGAAGAAGAAGGATAAGTAGTAATGTAATTAGGGAAGGATGGTTCGTTGGGGACAGGGATGGAGTGTCTCCCATTATCAAACTCCACAACTTTGCATCTCTGCAAGGAGTACGTAGTAACACCCATGAATAAATATATACATACACGCATACATACATCTTGCATCATAATTATTAATATTTAATTGTATCAAAAAATAGAGTCCAAGTATAAGAAGACACCAAACCAAAGAATGGAGGAATTAGACTTACAACAGAAAGGTAAGGGAGAGTGGGAAAACCAAAGTGTTTCCTATTTCTATTTGAGACCGCAAATGATGAAGAAGAAATGAGGGCTGCTGGTGGTGGTCGAGGGGAAGTTTTGTTGTTGTAGAGTGGTTGAAGCAGCGATAACGAAGACAGAGAAGCCGCCATTGTCATTTCTTCTTTCCTCCGCACAAAGGAAGATTCACTGGGCACAGAAATATCTTACCGAATGAAATTTTTAGGTGGGATGTTTTTTTATTAATTAAATGAAAGGTTCTTTTTTTATTTTTTGAAGAAAAGAAAATTAATTAATGAATACGAGGAGGTCATGGACCAGTTCATTTACATCACAACCATCACAAACTCAATTACGATCAATAAAATTTCCAAAAGTACCTTACCATTATATGAATTAACCAGAATTAATAGTCAATCCAGTGATTAATATTTTTATATATTTATCTAAATAATAAAATTTTTAAAATTTTTAATTAAGTAATTAATATTTAAAAAATTAATCAGTTAAATAAAAAAGACTAACGCTGCAAGTAAACTAACCCGATTCAACCTGAAAACCCAAATCCGACTCGATTTACTATAACATTTTTATCTTTTTCAGTTAATTTTTTAAAAGATAACAATTCAAATAAAAAATTTTAAAATTTTAGTCACTTAATTAAAAATATGAAAAGGTTAGATTCATGACTTATTTTGAAAATTTTAATATAACTTCATCTCATAAATAAATATTTTTACATAATATTTATAAATATAATTAAATTATTTCATTATTATTAAATAAAAATAATATTAATAAATTTAAAAATATATTCTTATAATAATACATGTAAAATAATAATTATAATTCATAATAGAAGATCAATACAATAATTATTACTAAAATTATTTTAGGTGACTTTTAAAATATTTTTAAGATTGATTTTTACTGAATTTTTATATAATTTAAGTTCAATTTTTATATTTTTAAACTTACTTTAAAAATTAAACTTTATTTATAAATTTATCTTTAAATCCCACACTCTAGTAGGCTTTTTGTTGATTGCATGCCATTTGGTTGGTTAAAACCGTTTGTTTATAGGCTAGAACATTAACAATGCATAATTTGAGATTGTATAAGGTATTGGCATTACATTGATTGCATATGAGCCCTTATCTTGATTTGATTTTAATTAAGTTTTTGATAAGCTATATAAGCTTGAATTGAGACTTTGGTATCCTAAGTTTAGGGTTAGTTTTTATGGAACAAAAATTGTATAATTTTGGTTGTTGATGTAAGGTTTACTCTTCACCCATTTAAGGAAGATTGTATTAGGTTGCTCTTAACTTTAGAAACAGGATTGTTAAGTGGGTTCCTCTTAACCCTTATGAATAAGATTGTTAGGTTACTCTTCATTCTTAAAGTAAGATTGTAAAGGTTTCTCTTGGCCTTATAAACAAGATAGTTTTAAGGGTTACTCTTCACCCAATTAAAGTAAGATTAGTTTTTTGTGAATTTCCAACAAGTAGTTGGATAGAGGACGTAATGTAACTTTAGGGTAGCAAACCTCTATAAATCTATGTGTTTATCTCTTCCCTTATCTCTTTGCCTTTATGCTCTTTTGGTTGTTTTATTGATTCAGTTGGATTAATATAGTCATAAGCATATCATTCCATTTAGGTTGAATTTTGGTTAAAGATTGCATTCAGTTAAAATTGGTCTAAGGTATTTAAATAATTTAGTTTAGAAAGAAATTTTTAAACACCCAATTCGCCTCCTTTTGGGTGTCATAGGACTTACAATTGGGATCAGAGCTGTGCTCTCACATTTGCATAATTTCTATCAAAATTGTGAGTAACGATTAAGAATAGCGCCTTACTTTGGTCAAGAGGGTTTAGATATTCCTAGGCCACCAATTTTTAGTGTAAATGTTTTTATTAAATGGAAAATTAGATTGAAATTTTTTCTTATGAGCCAAGATTTATATTTATGTGATTTTATTTCAAATGGATCTTATGGGTTGAAGATGTGTCTTCAAATGAAAGACACATGCATATCCTACATGATGTTTGAGATATGAGAATATTAGATATGAGAAGTGGAAGCCCTTGAGGAATACTTGTATAAATTTATAAAAGACAAAGAAAAGTTAGGTTACATGCTAGGAGGGCAAAAGAGTTCCAGAGATAGGCAAGGTTTAAGTTTTATTCATAAAAATATTTATAAGGTTGCCAAAACCATTTTTGTTAAAGGTAAGAACTTAGAAGATGAAATTTTGCCTAGGACCTCATTTGATAATGGTTCATCCACATCTAAAGCATATGATAGGCCATCATTCAAGAATTTTGTATCTTTATCAAGATTATATTTTAGGAAGAATGATCTTGTATTCATATATGCATCTAGTACAAAATATAGAAATAATGTGCTTGTAGAAAAAAAAAGGTATAATTTCTTTAGGAATGCACAACCATCTCATAATGATACATTTTGGACCCATATTAGATAAAGAGGTCCTAAACATTCTCATGTTTCTACTGTTCATGTGCATAATCCTAGGAATGGATCATATTTACAACTTAGGAGGGATTTTCATCAAATAAGGGACATGTATACTTCTAGGCCTTATGAGAGGTGTCAAGTTAGGTAATTTAAATCCTTACTTTCCCATACTCATCACAAGCATATGCTTTAATGCTAGAGGCATGTTTCAATCACATCTTAGATCCCATTTTCATTAAGCGAAGAATATGCATAATGTTAGGCCTCATTTTGGACAATTTAGGCTAACCATCTCATATGCACCCCATACGCATTTCCATCCATCCAAAAATGTGTCTAATATTCATTCTAGGCCAAGAAACATGTTTCATTTATAATCTAGGCATAATATTTATTAAGGAAATACATTTAGAGATGTTAGGTCAAGAATGCACTTATGTATCATGTTAGGCAAAATGGCATGTTTCATAGGCATAATGCCATGATGCATTCTCATAAATCTTATATATATGAACATCATCCTAAGAGGGTGATATGAGAAATGCATTTAGGTATTAAGATTATAAGATTCATGACTATATGCATGATGTTACATATATTTGTAATTTTTATGGTAAAGTTGGACATATTGAAAAAAAAAATTTAAACAAAGAATTTTTAAAGAAACCTTTAAAATTGTGGGTTGAGAAAGAGTCCAAGGCTAACCCCTAAGGACTCAAGTTAATGTGGGTACCTAGAAAGCATTAGGTTCTTTGTTTTGTAGGTCAACATCTATTGCTACAAAAGTAGTGTCAAGCTAGGCATAAGGAAGTGGTATCTCTAACCTTGAAGTGGGAGCGAAAAAAATAAACATGAATCCTCATATAAGTTTAATAAGAAGTAATTTTTTTTGAACCAAGTAAGGAGTAAAGAATTTGGTATCAAGAGGTGATGGAAAAGGAGGTACTTTTATTTTCTTATTTAATAGTATATAGTTTGACATGATTTTTAGATGTTTGTACTTGATTTGAAAAAGTAGTCTTTAGCTTGTTTGTTTTAGATAGAAAAATGATTCATGTGTTTAGGGGGACTCATTGTATGTTTAGTATAAAATTCATTACAAAATATTTTAAAATTAGCACATTGTATTGAAATTTTTGCATGATTTTCGAAATTAATGCATTACATTGATTTTAGCATAAGACTTATTTTGAAAATGATGCATTGCACATGATAGAACATATGATTTTTCTAATTGGCATCATATCTTTCAATTTTACAATAGGAATCATCTTCTTCAAATTGGCATCATATTTTTACAATTGGTATCATGCTTTACAAGTAGTACAATTTCTTTTCAATTGACATCATCTTTGAAATTGTGCATAATTTTTTTAAGGGATTTTAAGATAAATACATTTCCCTTATGTGATTAACAATTTCAAATGCCTAAATTTAGGGGGATGATACCTTATTAACATATTTCAATTGATTTTGCATTACTTGCTTACCTTATTCATTTATATGAATAATTATCCCATAATGCACAATTACATACATTTAGGGGGAGCATATATATAATTAGTATTTTTTTTAGATGCATGAATTATAGGGAGTGAGTTTAAGAATTTATTTACAATTGGTTTTAAGTTATAAGATTTAGTTACAATTGGTAATCTTTTTGATGATCTCATAAAGGGGGAGAAAGATATGTGATATTAAAGTTAAATATAAGTTTTATTACATGTAATGTGTTGCATAGGTTTTTTATTTGCACTTAATATCACATGTTTTGTCATCACCAAAAAGAGGGAGATTGTTGAATCAAGGGAGGTTCTCATCATGTGTTTTGATGATGATAAAACATTATTGTTACCAGTGCTTAAGTTTTGATATGTAATTAAGATAGGCAAATGTTTAAAGTGCAAGAATATGTTTATGGAGGCTAAGGTAGAAGAGCTTAAACATTAGGGAGGTTAAGGTAGAGAAGCTCAAGCATTGGATGATCAAGAGTGAAGATCAAGTTTGGATAGGTTTAGGAAAGTTTCTTAGTATTGTAAGTTTACTAAACTTGATCTTTATCTATTCATGAAAGTGCTCTCACATTTTCACGACATTTTATATAGTTATTTTTATACAGGAATTGAATTATGGTTTTAGTGATTAACTAAATATGATTAGGGCATTGACATGTTAGGAATTGAATTAGAATTGCATATAGGCTAAATATGTTGTATAATCAAGAACTAATGTGATGAATTGTAATAGTGTATGCTTCTTGACGATTTTTAAGTGAATTGAATTTTTTATTAAACTTATTTATGTGTGCTCGAATATAGTTGTATATAATTGTGATGTTAATTTTGGTTTATGAAATACTTAAAATAGTTTAAAGATTTTTAAAAATGAAAAGCTTTTATAATCAAGGTAATTCTTATGGTTATGTTAATTAAAATGTTTTGATGATCCAAAAAGCCTTGAATTATATTTTAAAACTTGTTTAAAGTGTGGATTAATGTTAGGAAAGTATTTGGAAAGGTTTAGAATTGATTTAGAGTATGTTTCATGTTTTTCTAGAGCTAAACGGTGGGTCAACAAGAGTTACACGATGGGTTGTAGGGGATCTATAACCCTTGTTTCCCAGCTAGCTATACGGCAGGTTGCAGAGCACCGTATACCTTCCCAGACCACCATATACACCCGCGTCTCTAATGACTAGTTTTGATTTTCAAGTTTTAATGACTTTTTATGTCCCAAAGGCCAGTTCTTATCTCTAGCATCTCTACTTCCTTTGTAATGCTATAAATATCATCTCTAAACATTTCTAACATCTTCTTGATGCTCTAAAAAATGGTTTACAAGATCTAATCATACAAAGACTCAAACTCTCTTTATTTTTGCACTGTCTTCATTTTAATTTTATTTTCATGCTCTAAATCCATTTCTAATGTAGCAAAATTATTGTTTTCAGTTAGCTTAGAGATAGATGATGTTTCTGAAGCTTTCATTTGATTTTTTAAGTGATATATTCATGTGTTTCAAGCTTTCAAAGTTATGCTCTTCAAAACTGTCAAAGTCTTCACTATCTTTAGTTTAATCTCATTTTTCATCAATTTAATCTATCTATGGGCATGCGAAATTATTGTTCTTCTTTTGATTAAGTGCTTAGGAGTTTGACTGAGTAATTTTTTGAATTTTAGAAATCTTATTTTGTTGTTTTAAGGTCAAAGCGTCCATTAAGACCAAAACTGTCTCTCTTTAGGGTCAACCTTTGTTCATCTCAATTTTCACTAGTTATAACAGTGTTGGTGTAGAAACTTTGTTGTTTTCTATTTATTTATGGTCTTAGGAGTGTGTTGAATTTTTTGTTGTAATTTTTAAGCTATTTTATTTTTTGTTGATAGTTCTTACTTTAGTCTTGATTTAGATCACCTATTTGATGCATTAAAATTATTTTTATTGTTGCGATATGTTCCTAAATCATTTATTTAGGTCCCAATAGGCTTTTTGTGTTGATTGCGTGTCATTTGGTTAGTTAAAATTGTTTGTGTATATACTAGAACATTAAGACTTCATAATTTGAAAGCTTGTATTTACTTTGGTTAAATCTAATAATTTGCTATTAAATTTCAATTTTTTCAGATCAAATTGATTGTGTATGATATATTGAGGTGTAAGGAGGCTTATCATTTTTTTAATTTGCCTTTAGAAATTTCAAAATTGACTATATTGCATGTTCTTCATTGAAACCCCTTAAAAGGAGTGATTTATTGACTTAATTAGGGGATTTAATTTGTATTGATTAGTTATTGATTCTTAGGCTTCTCTTTGCCTTTAAAATAGATTATATAGGTTGCTCTTAACCTATGGAAAGCAAGATGTTAATTGCATTGATATTTGAATGTGAATTGAATTGTTTTATGTTGTATTTGTTCATTAGAAATTGCATAAGGCATTGGCATTGCATTGATTCCATATGAGCCCTTATCTTACTTTAATTTTAGTCAAGTTATTAATAAGCTATATAAGCTTCATTTGAGGCTTTGGTAGCCTAAGTTTGGGGTTAGTTTTTTTGAACAAAAATTGTATAATATTGGTTGTTGTAGTAAGGTTTACTCTTCACCCATTTAAGGAAGATTGTATTAGGTCTCTCTAGACTTAGAAAAAAGATTGTTAAGTGGGTTCCTCTTGACTGTTGTGAACAAGATTGTTGGGTTACTATTTATCCTTAATTTAAGATTGTAAAGGTTTCTCTTGCCTTATAAACAAGATTGTTGTAAGGGTTACTCTTCACCTAATTAAGGTAATATTAGTTTTTAGTGAATTTCTAACAAATAGTTGGAGAGAAGATGTTGTCTATCTTTAAAGTTGGCAAACCTCTATAAATCCATATGTTTATCTCTCACCTTATCTCTTTACCTTTATTCTCTTATGTTTGTTTTATTGATTGAATTTGATTAATATTGTCATAAGAATATCATTCCATTTAGGTTGAATTTTGGTTAGAGATTACCTTTAGTTAAAATTGGCCTAAGGTATTTAAACTGTTTAATTTGGAATGAAAATTTTAAACACCCAATTCACCCCTAGGTGTTATAGGGCTTACACATGACTTAAGGTGTGGAGCATTAATGGTTATTATATGATAATTGTGATGTAATGATATGGCTATATAGTTTATGATTTGTAGAGTTAGGCAAGAATTTGAGTCCTCACCATTATTTTAGCATCTTTATAGGAATCATGCTTACAAAGGAAACGATAAAGAGAGTAAGTAGAGAGGAAGCCTCACCATCTAAAAGGTCAGGGATTGAACTAACTGCCATTCGCTTCTGTAACTCTAAGATCATAACAAAGTTCAATGCATTCTTCAAATGACCCATTGACCTGAATCGATACTTAATGTTTAAAAATTTGGAGAAATTGGGCTTGGCTAATGCTGTTAGATATTACTTGAAAGAAGGAGGATGGGATGATTTTAAGAGATCAAGGAACTAGGCTACTAAATTCTCATATGTTAATTCCTGGCCACTTCTGAGTTCGAAGAGCATTGGATAGGAACAGAGAATGATGATGTTGTGAAATTTTAATTATGTAGGAAATATTTATCCATATTGTGTTGAGAATTTAGTGTAGCTTTAAGGGATCCCAACTGATAAACTAAAAAGATCTATCAACAACTAGGAATAGCTAATTGGATTTTAACACTCCAAGAGATGCTAATCGGTTATGGAATGAGATTAAAAATGGAGCATTTCAAGCTAGTGTGAACAAAAGCACTAAGATTAGGGTGATTCACTACTTGATTAAATGCACCATTGGAGCATATCATGAAAGCTCAGGGGTAGTTACTTTAAATGGTCTAATTCTATATATGGTCTATGATCTATAGTAAGACTTCGAATATAGGGCATGCCTTGGTCTTTTACTTTAATCATCAAAGTAGTAAGGAAAAAGATTCATTAGATAGTGCCTCCAATGTAATAAGGCTAGTAATAAACTTGAGGCTTAGGCTAATCACTCTAGATTTACGAAGAACGATAAATATGGAGCCCTTATATTATCAAAGGTGGGTAAGAATGGGCTTAGCTACCAAGGAACACAGGTGTCTGAAACTTAAACAATCTTAACCTCTTGCACACGAACCTTATACCAGTGAGGAGATATAAGGAAATGATGATGAAGAGCATGCTAAGAATGAGCTTAGACCCTTCACAGGTGTTAAACCACTGATGACTGCATAGTTTAATAAGCTTTGAACCTAAGCTACGAATGACTCTAAATAGGTGAAGTTCTAGTAGCTATAGCAAGCTAGATGGGAGGAGGACCAAAGGTTACAATAAGAGAGATGGGAGAATCAACATGCATGGTAGTAGTAGTACATGAAATTTCATCACCAACCACCACCACCACCTGTTAATGAATACTAATGCGAGTTGTGAATCGTAGGCGTTTGACATTTCTTTCCCTTTGTTATTTATTTTGATTTTCTTATTTTCCTTTGTTTGCATTTCATCATGGATAACTTTTTATATAATTTTGCATTCTTAGGAACTAAGCTTTATTTTTTTTATTTTATGTTATTTTATTTATCTTATCTTGATCTAATCTTTTGGTAAAATCTTGTGATTTATATATGTTCTTCCGGTATTGGATAAGCAAGCTTTCACCGTAGTTTTATCCAAGCCCTTATTCACACGGAGTGGACTTTAAGCCACGACCTCCACACTTAATATACAGGAGAGTCTTCTTCTCTTACTCTTTTACCTTTCATATACTTTCTTAAATTTGTCCCTAAATTGAGGAAATTTTGGCTTAAAGAAAGGGGGAGATGAATTTGAGCATGCCATATCATTTATTCACACACTTGATTTATGGGATTACTTGAATATCTCAATTTGGAATTATTGAAATTAGGAGTTGATTGTTACTTATGCTATTTTAGTCCCATTGATGTTTTTAATTTATTTAAGAATTAGCCAAGAATGATTTTCAACCCCAAAAATTTTTATTTTTCTTCTTTTTATCTTATATGAATTGCACGTGTTGTGATACCCCTTATGTTTAATATCATGTAGCTATGGACACATCATATAAATTATTTGTGAATTAGGAATAGGATAAGTAGTGATCATTGAATATTTAAAACAAAAAACACATGTGATAAAGTTAGCAAAATTTTCACTCTACTAGCTTCTTATTAATACAAATATTGAAGTGTATAAGTGGACCTAGTAGTCATTTATAATTGTGATCTAATTGAGAAATCGGGGGTGTTTATGATAAAATGTTCACCTTCACGTCAAAAGGCTAGATGACATTACAAACAAGCCAAAAAGACTAATGAAGTTGAGTGTTTTACCTACCATCAAAAGACAAGATGAATCCCAGAAATTGCTCCAAAATGTAATTTAAATTGTGTTTTATACGTTTTACAACATGCTTGACTAATCTTTTATGATGATTTATATGAAACTATTTAGATATTTGATGTTGTCCATAAGGGTTGCCCTTTACTAACAATGTAATTATAGGCGATAATAATGTTTTTAATCATGAAGAGATTATGATAAGTTAACTAAATCAAAAGCATTGATTGATACTTTGTTTTGCCTAATTAAATTTCAACTCTTAATCGATGTTGATTTGGGTGAATGTTTAAGTCATTACTTGAGGATAAATAATAGCTCAAGTATAGGGATATTTGATAGTACCTAAACCATATATCTTTTAGGCATTATTTTATGATGATTATCTAGAATTTGAGGGAATAATCCATATGAATTATGTGCATATTGACTTAAATCTTGAGATAAGATATTGCTTATGTACTTTCTATTAATTATTTGTAATTCACTACCTCACTACTAACTTGCTTTACAATAATACCACAAGTGCATGGGTCGTAACTTGTAATATAAGCAGATATCATCCTGAAAGGATTGGGTTTAATTACCACTCGATTCAAGTTAAACTTTATCTAAGGCACAAAAATAAATGGTAAGAACTGAAATTTAACTAGAACTAAAAATTAACTAAGTAAAACAAAACAAGGTGAAAATAAAATGTAGAAATTTGGGAATTAAAGATTAAAGAAATAGGAATCACTCTTATCGCTATTTTGTTTCCGTTATAACTTATTGATTCAATTATGTTTGGTCTAAGATATCCAAATGCCTTAGTTACCCTTTCTCAAGGTGAATTAATTTTTGTTAATTAAATATAATAGAAATAGTGTTGCAATCTCTAATTCTAAAAAACCTTTCTTAGTAATCTAACTAGATATAAAGCCAACTTATAAGTAATCTATTAATTGATTAAGATTTTTCTTCAATTGATGAATAAATCTGATATTTAAGGGTCTATTGAATGCTAACTCTCATTGTACATTAAACACAACTTTACCAGGCTCAATCTCTCTATTTATTGCAATGTTGAAGTATAGTAAATATCTTAAATACTATTTCATTAAATCAATAAACTAAAGTTCAACAAAATAGTTCAAAGAGTAATTCCTACAAAAATTTTTAGATACACATAATGTCAATAAACCTAACAATGACCATATTCCCCACATAAAATGATAGAAATGAGAAGAATGTAAAGAAACAAGGATAAACTTGCACTCTTCTCTTTACTCCCAAAAGCTAGAAAATCTAGGAAGTGGATGAACTCCTTGAAATCTTGATGGATAAGCTTTCTTCTCCTCTTGGAAAACTCATAAAACCTGGTATTTGCCTCTTTAGGGAAGTGTTCTGATTATTGGTGGCGGCTCTTAAGGTTTTAGACCCTTAGATATACCCCACCTACCTCAAACTCATCAAAAACTCAAAACAAGACATGTAATTTGAAATCTGGGTTAGTCACTAAGTCACGATCGAGACTTTGATGCTTGAAAAATCCTGTGTCGTAATTATGACCTAGTTCATCTTATTCTTCCATTTTTTTCTCTTGCTCGCTCCCTCCTTCAAGGTCCTTCGAGTTCATAAGCAACTCCCTTACAGACCCACACCATTAAGGTTAAGAACTTGACTAAAATCATTATTCAATTACTTGGAAACATAAACATAAACAAAAGCAACAAAAGAACAACAACCTAAGCCCTAAATTCATTAAAAAAAACATGCAAAATCACATACTAAACACTTAGAAAAACAAAGCCTAAAGCATACCTATCAACTTCCCCACACTTAAATATTTTCTTGTCCCTAAGCAAAGAATTCAAATGCAATGTAATCAAACACGATAAAAGCACAAAATGCTATAATGGAAGATGGCTTAAATGAAACCACGATAAAAGATTTCATGGAAGAGGATTAGTCAAGAACATTAATCATTTAAGAAGATCCAAAATACACACTTAATCCATTCACTTTATGGATATCTTTAAATTGAAAATGCATATTAATTAAAGTATTACTATTCTATTCTTACATTTAAAATATTTGCAAGTGTGCACTATCTCCAATTACCAAGTAGAAGGTAAGCCATTATAAAGCAATCACTCATGAAAATCAAATATTTTAAAAAAAGATATTCAAACATTTCATATTTTTCATTTGAATTTCCATCTTTTACACTAGTTAAAAACATCCACTTAGTCTTTCTACATGAAGGTGTATGTCTTTAGGGGCTCACCCCTTGTTACTTAACTAAGTGGTATTCCTTTATTAAAGTCAGAGTGTCATTTGATCTTTTTGAGTGAAGGTTTACGTCTTTAGGGGCAAACCTCTAGTTACTTAGCCAAATCATAACTCACAACTAACCTATTGGCTCTACTCTTAATTCCTTTTTCGTTTGAATTATTTTTATCACTTATCAGAGTAGTTATTGAATTTTTCATTTTACTTATATTATGAGCCTATATCTCTACTCTCTAATCAATTCTTTATATGAATGATCACTCATAATGCCTATCTATTAATTCAAGTTCTCAATGAAATGCATCAAACAATGTCAAAGAAATAAGAAGGTAAGTAATAACCTAATTAATTTGCCATTTCAATGGAAAGACAATCACAAGAGAACTTCCAAAGGTCATATTTCTTTACTACCCAAATAATTTTTATTCCTAGTTAACCCAATTCCATTCAACTTCATGAAATTTATGCATTCAAACTTATGCAAATTGCACATGATTAACAAAATGCACAAAAAATGAGAAAAATAAAAAATGTACAAAAATATTGAAAATGCATGTTCACATAAAAAATGTCATATGAAATGTAGTAAAATGTCATGCATGTGCCACCTTTTTATACTTAGACAACACAATGTCCTCAGTGTGGAAAGAAAATCACTAAAAAGGAGAAGAAAAAAGCAATGAAAACTAAAACCTAAGACCAAAACATAAGCAAAAGAGATAAAGGGAAACGATAGCTTTTGGGGAGCTTAGTGATAATGGAGTTGGTGAAGGAACTTTTAATCCTTGGATGGCAAATAATTTGAGTAACTTCTGGATACTGATTGCATCATAACTTGTAATATGAGCAGATATTGTCTCACAAGGATTTTATTTAGTCACCACTTAATTCAGGTTATACTTTATTTAAGGAACAATTTCAAATTCTAAAAGCTAGAAAATAAACTAAAATTAAACAAATTAATAATGAACAATTAAATGGGCAAAGTGCAGGAATTTGATAACCAATGTTTGAGATTAGGAGTCACTTCTATTCCTATTTTGCTTGCCTCTTATCTTATTGATTTAATTATACTTGACCCAAGATTTTCTAAAGTTTAATTACCCTCTCTCAAGGTGTAATTAGTTCTCCCTAGTTGAAATAAGATAGAATCCATTATGTTGTCTCTCAACTTACACAACCTTTCCTAACCATTTAACTAGATGTTAAGCAATATTATAGGTAATCATACAAATAGCTAAGATCTCTCTTCAACTACTTGAAAAACCTGAATGTTTATAGGTCTATTAGGATCCAACTCTTGTTGTACTACCCAACACAAATGTCCAAGCTCACTCTCTTAATCTATTGCAAGGTATATGCATAATAAACGTCACAAGCATCTATTCATTGAATTAATAAGAACAAGGTTCACAAAAAGTTCAAAATTAACTCCTACAAAATGTTCAGCCACTTATAATAACAATAAATCCACCAGCATTAATGGTTTACATACTAAATAGTAGTAAAGAAAAGAAAGAATAAACTAGATAAAGTCTTGAAGGTCTCCTCTTTACTCCAAAAGAGATGGAAAAATTAGATGTGGAAGTGTTTTTGTGTGTTTACCAAGGAAGATGGTGTTTCCTCTTTTAGGTGGCTAATAAAAACCTTAAAGTTACCTCCTTTGGATGTGTCCTAACAATTGTTGGAGGCTCCTAGGATTTTGATCCCTTATATATGTCCAAAGGAGGGTCCCTCAACTTAAAATCTTATGTTTGACCTGATTCTGGTCAGCTTCTTCTATTACCATCATATTGTGACAGATGAAGCTGACCATAATCAGGTCAAACACATGATTTTAATTGAGAGACCCTCATTTGGACATATATATAAGGGCTTTTAAGAATGAGGGTGACAAAAATTCGTTTGCTAAGGTGAAGCATGGTGTTGCTTAAGCACGATCGTGCACTGCTGCTTAACAACTTTTTACATCCTTCATACTTTTGACCATAACTCCTTCTCCATGACTGCGATTGACTTTCATCTTAATCTTACTCCCCACCAAATTTCATTGCCATCATGACTCTATAAGTATGCTCAGTGGGCCATCCAAATCACCTACAAGACATCTAAATCTAAAATTCTGCTACCAGCAAAATGTCACATAAAAGTGCATCAATCAATCCCTTAAATAAACTCAAAATCAACCCTAAAACACTATAAAATATAAAGAAAAAATTGAAAACATCAAAGATCATGAAAAGATTCAAAAGAAGTAAAAGATATAAATAACTGGAGCTAAAACACACAAAGAAACACTTAAAACACATAGAAACAACCTAAAAACATACTTATCAACTTCTCCACTTCTTTCAAAGTTGTTTGATATTGATATGCCACTTATTTGATTGTTGCCTCTGTTATATCCAATCACCTTTCCATCTTTTTATTATTCTCTTCCATGGTGAATAAAATGGTGTCTAAGTCATCGCCTTCATTAGCATAACTCTTTTCAAAAGACTCATCCATAACCGGATGGGAACTTAAGGATGCTTTACCCTTCCATTTTTGGAAGGCAGTTCTGGTGCTAAGTCCTCACATCTCATTTAAGGAATGTTTTGATAAAATTTATAAGTGAGAAAAGTGTTTAGCATCTACGAACTCCATGGCTATGATGGTTAGTCCACCAAAATTCATATGATAAAAGTGAGTAAGGGCAGTGGCAAGGAAGCCTATATCTAAAAAGGATTTTCTTTTTTGAAAGAAACTAGCTAAGGAGTTAAAGATGTGGTAAGTGATATATACCTTGCACTTAGTGTCAATACACCATAGAACAAACAATTCCTCCATAAAATACTTATTGCTTTCTGTCTTAGTAAAAACTACATAGAACAAAAATTTATGTAATAACAAATTTTCAACACTTTTAATCAGAGTGTTGGGAGAATTACAGAGGTGAAAATCATTAAATACAATAATTTACTTCCAATATGAAATATTATTGAAATTTGAATGCTTGTCTTTAAGCTCAATTTTACAAAAGCCAAAAATTTGATGCATAACATCATAATCAAATTTATAAGGCTATTCTCTAAATATAAAATTGAATTAATCCAATGTCACAGTGTCATCATATTAAAGAGTAATAAGAAATTTAAGTGCTAGCTTTTGAAAAATGGGATAATTATAGTGAATAAATTTCACCCAACGTATCCTCTTACTTAAATTGTTAATGTTTGTGGTTCATCCCAATTCATCTAATAAGATAAAGTCAAAATATTTTTGACATAAAAGGGGATTAGTTTTGAAGTTCTGAAACTTCATACCTTTGTCCTTTGAGAAATAGGGAATGGCACTCTAAATTCATATGTAAGGATAGGCAATCCACTGCTACAAGCTCTTGTTTACCTTTAGAGATGTTATTCTTCTAAACTACTTGTGTCAAGCCCCAAATTATACCCTAGTTGTAAATACATGTTTTACATGTTAATTAAGGATTAAATCTATTTGGAATTGATGAAATTGAAACAGGAAAATTGAAATAGGAAAATTGATGGATAAACTTGGTGCAATTGGAATTTTACATGTACTATTGGATTAAAAAAATAAACTTTATTTTGTGCATGTAATTAGAAATTCCTAAGATAGAA
>JAOXYD010000005.1:13476565-13499593 GCA_028565735.1 Pinacopodium congolense
TGCAAAAAAATTTTTTATAAAAATTTTGTTTTGTTTTGTTTTAATTTAAAATTATTTTAAATTAAATTAATTAGTTCTTGATTAAGATTAAACTATTTTAAATTCCTAAACAATTTAGAAAATTTTTTTTCTAAGTTTTTGGAAATAGTTTTCAAGTATTATTTTATTATGAAGGTTTTGAGATTTAGTTTAATTTTTCAAGAGTTGATTAATTAAATTAAATTAAGATCAAATCAATAATTAGATTCAAGTAAAGTGCTTAAGTTATCTTTCATAATTAAATTATGTTAAATAAATGAATATAATGAGATTATATTAATAAAAAATTTTAAAATCTATTCTAAAATTATATTAATTATTTTTCTTAATGAGATTAAGATTAATAATTAGATTGATTCCTTATTAAAAATTTTATAAAATTATTTTCTAGAATTATAATTAATTATATTTTCAATTAGATCGGAATTATTAATTAATTTGATTCCTTAATTTTAAAAAAATTTGTTTTCTTTATTTAATTAAGAAATTTGTTTCTTGATTAAATTAATTTGCTTCAATATGATTGAAATAAATTATTTTTATTATTTTATTTGGAGATTTATTATTTTATTTAGAAATTATTTTTTTAATATAAGTTTCTTGATTTATTAGAAATTTTTTTGTTAATTAAAGAAAAGGGTTTTTTTTCTTTGATTTACTAGAAAAGATTTTTTCTAATTTATTAAGAATTAGTTTTCTAATTTATTAGGAAAATCTCTAAATAAATGAATAATAAAAATAGGACTTTCTTAATTAGATTTAAGATGTTTATTTAATTATGCAATTAGTTTTATTTTAAAATTAGAAAATATTTTCTAATTAAGGAAAAGTTTTCTAATGAGATTAAAAAAAGGATTTTCTAATAAGATTAGACAATAATTGTTCTGATTAGATTAAAAAATAATGTTTCCAATGATATTAGAATATTTTACTTTTTATTTTGTGGAAAATAGTTTTTCTAAATAAAAATCAGTAAAATAAGAAATTTAATAAAATTATTTTAAATTAAATTTGTAAAAGGAGTGAATAAAATTGGAAATAGTTTCCAATTGAATTTAAAAATTGTTTTCAAATTAAATTGAATTTCTATTTAGAACAAGTGTTCAATTTATTAAGGAATCAATAGTTTAATTTGATTTAATGTTTCCAAAGAGTTTGAAAATATTATTTTAAATTATAAATATATCAATAATTAGAATAAAATGAATCTTGATGTTTTATACATATAATTTGATTATATGTACATGAAGTACACGTTAAATATATATGTCAAACATATATATTATCTACACATTTCGAATTATATGTTTATATGTGATATTTACATGTAATTAATGTTTGATGAGATTATTAAAAGGCAAATCTCTTGTTAAAATATTAAGTATATGTTGAGAACATGATTGTTGCTTTCTATTATTATGAAAATAAATAAGAGTTTTGTTTATTGTTAGGTTTATTAAGAACATTAAGGCCGCTTTAACCTGAATGTATTTAGTCTTATAATGATAGGTCCTACTTAAATAAATTTAGATGATTTGAATGACCATACTTATGATTATATGAATTTAGTAGCAAGGTTAAGAATAATATATAAGATATATTTTGGCAAAAAGTTATCACATAATGAATTTAAGAATCATATAAAATATGATTGATAAATGTTATCTACCTAATTTTAATTTAGTTAGTTTGTTGAACGCACAAAAGATCAGTTTAGATAGAATGCAATCATAATCCAGTAAGAAATTATGTGACAATTTTTTGAATTAATAATGATGACTATTAATTTATTTAAAATAGTGAGAGTAACCAAATGCATGATTAAAATCCTAATCTTGATTGGTTGTCATGGCATTTACCAGTTACTTAATTACCTTACATTGATATTATTCTTAGTAATAGAATACCTTTGTTATTATAGTTGATAATAAGTAGTTAACTGAATTTCTTGGACATTGAAATAGTTTAAGAAATGTTCTCAAAGATGGAAGAATTATATGTCTATTATGCAATCTTACTATAATTCCTATTCAAGATTTTGGTGATATGTCAATGTTATATAGATGAAAAATAAATATAGTGACATTTGAGTTGACAAATTTCTTATAAGCTTTCTAAGCAACATGCAAGATGGAAATCAATATCATGATAGTATAATGCAAAATGTTGCATGAAATAGAGTTAAAAATATATAGTACTTTGAAGAAATTATTCTACTAAATTTAAGCTACTAAAAGTATAAATAAAAACTACAATTAAAGATATTTTATATGATATAATAATACTTATCATTATAAAAAAATAATTACATGAATTTTCTTATCAATATTTAATATGATAGGAATCATATATATTTCTAATTTATACTTTAGATATATGATACTGAATTCATAATTAACATTATTTTAACATTTAAAGTATGATAAGAAATACGACGGAGACTTCTTGTTTTCTCTTCTAATATTGTATTACTCTTCTATTTATGTTTATTCTTACTTTTACTTGAGCAATTTTTTACTATTAAAATTGCTAACATGAAAAGTAATGAATTTGTTAAAAAATTAAAAGAAATTAAATAAAACTCTACCCAACTTTAGATTTTTATTGGAATCCTTCATGAAATAAAAGTTTAATAATATTTAGAATATCAGTAACTAAAAACTCTCTACTGGCAACAACAGTGAAAGCACATGAAAATTGGACAAAATATGGCATCACAGAGGAGAGAGTCCACGTAACCACAAGGACAGAGGATGGTCAAGGAACAAGATACTTGCAAACAGCTTGTGCAACTCAGCGAGCCCTTATTTCTTACTCAGAATCACCCGATTCTGGACAGATCGCCATAACAAAAAACAATAATAATCGTCAATAACAATGAAGAACGACCTCGACGATGAGAAGGACAATTATCGTCCACAGGTATTTAATTAACATCTATGAACAGCTGCTTGAGCACTAGTATTATTAGGGGACTCAAGCTCCAACTATATTTATTTTCTCAAAGCGAAAGAACGAAGGAAAAAAGTTGAGAAAAACACACTGCTGCGAATTACGTTACAGGTAAGAAACTCAGATACTGAATTCTAGCTTGTTTTAAAGAAATTTCCATGGGTTATCTTCTGTAAGTTTCTTTTCTGGAATTGAAAGAGGATACCAAATTCATCTCATCACAACTATCTATCTAAGTAATCTAGATGGCAGAAAAGCCAGTAGCTACGAGAGGAGGAGTTACGTCGGAAATCATTAATGGAAGCAAAATTAGCAAATCTGCTTTCTGTGATCACCAAGGCCTACAAGAGTTGGCTTTGAATGTTGAACATTATTAGATCTCCGTTAATGGTGTTAGTTAAACCTAAACTCTTCAATTAATGGCCTTCTGAACAGAATTTATATTGGAAATTAAACAGAACCCGTACGGAAAATGATTAGATATTCAGATCAAATTTTGTGTTGATAGTGAAGATGTTTGGGTTATAAAAATAAATGTTTAAGATAAACATAAATGTAAGTTATCCTGCTACTTTAAAAAAAATACTTTAGAAATATTTTTTAATCTATTTGTCATAAAATTTTCGATTGTGTTTCGGTATATTTAATTTAACTTAAGCGTAAAATTAGGCTTGAAATTTTTAAGTGTAAAATATTTCTATTTTTTTACTACTAAAAGTTTAATGCCAAAACTTGTAAAGATATTCATATTTAGATGGCAAAATATTGTTTCAATTAAGTAAAATTGTGTGTTGCACATATTCTCAAAACACACTTTCAATGAGGGACAAAGTTTAAGAATTAAATTTAATAAAGTATAATGACAATGATTAAGACAATATTTAAATATAAAGTAAAATTTAAAAGAAAGTATTAAAATAAAAGTTATCCTGATACTCTTAAAATTCTAAATTGTAAAAATGCTGACACAATTAAAATATTTTTTTGAAAAATAACAAAAATAAATTATCATTTTTTTTAATATTGCAAGTGTCATTTGTAAACCTTCATTTTATAAATTTTTTAGAAGTAACAAATTAATTATATGACCAAAAATACTATTTATCATTTTAATATAAATATTTTATTATTTGAAATAATTTCGCATTCCAAAATTTTCATTTTTTAAACACTTAACACTAATACAAGTCTAATAAATAAGGGGTCGTTTGGTATTACTGTAGGTTGTGATTTTTAGTTGTTGTTTTAATATATTTGTATTGATTTTTGTGTTTTATCCTCGATTTCTGTGCTATATTAATGTGTTATTTTTATCAATTTTTGTGTTAAAAATCAAAATAAAAAATTCATATGATAACAAACAAGCCCTAACATTTCAATAATGATTACATGATAACTTGAGGAGAAAGAAGGATAAACTAGTTATTTTATTCTCTATATTTTTTATACTAATATTTAGTAAGATTAGCGAGAAATAATGGGCAACTTCGCTCTTCATTTAGTAGTAATGAAACTAATGATTCTAAATACACAAATACGCATTCAGTTCTATTAATTGGCCGGATTGAAGATATGATGGATAAGGGGTTTATATTTATAATCTTTTGTCCATATCTTGTTCTTATTATAATTTTATTTCAACTTTTCAGTTTGGAACTTTTGTCCTTGTATAATTGAAAGGAAAAATAATTAACAAGAAAATGAATACTTATTTAACCTTTTACTTAATATTTTCTTCATTTCATTTCTTCAACCTAATGAATGCTTCGATTAAAGTCATTTTATTCTTAAAATTATGATAATGTAGTTAATTTATCAAAAACATATATACGAAAATTAAACTTTGTTTGATTTTGAAATATGTGTTAATTTTTAATATTTTTGTTTTTAGTTTGATTATATTTATTTAACTTGTATTTGTTATTTTGTAATTATTATTTGATGATTATAAATATTTGTATTCCTTATATTTATTCACAAGGAAGTAATTAATTACTGACACGTATTGTTTTTGACATAATATATTTATCTAATATTTTTATAATAATTTTCGATCGTTTGAAATATTTTTTTTTTGTATTTTTGACATTTGCTTGTTTTATATTTTTATTTCGTTATAATTTAACATCTTTTAATTAGATATATGACTTTTCAATAAGAATAGAGTAATAAGAAAAATATAATTAGGGGGGGAATTGCCAAAGTTTGCCTTGAAAATGTATATAAACAGAGTAAAGACAAAAGAAAACAAAAAGTGGGAAATGTCTTAGTGGGTCCGCAAGTGATTCCACAATGACAATGGCTAATGACTACAGAAAACGCCAGAAGAGAAAGGCCAAGGTTTGGTCGGAGCTTGAGATTGACTGTACATTGGAAGCCATTGGCCTATTCCGAAGAGAATCAGAATCTTTATCTTAACCTTTTTCTGAACATTGAAATGGGAAGAATGAGCAAATATTGAAGAATAGAGATTTTCAATATATATATATATATATATTGAATAATAGAGCAAAAGAATTTTGCCCCCTTACACCCTAACCTCACTACCATCTAAAAATCAGTTAATTCAATAATAAAAATAGGTTACCTTGTTTTTTACGTTCCCAAGTCTATCATTCCCATCAAAAGTAAAGCTTGTGAAAAATTTGCATACCGTCTTCTTTCTTCTTTCTAGTCAAGTTGGCTTTTCATTAGCCAAATTCAGAAGCATTACTCGTAGTCAGAAACTACCTTACATAGTTACATTACCTTGCCTAGGATACGCAGTACAATTATAGTAATTGGCGTTTTCTTAACACGACAAAAATCGGCTGCCACGCTTGTTGTCTACCAACCAACCCATATTCCTTAGCTCCACATACAAACAAACAGATAAAAAGATTACAGGAAAACACGACGAAAACGACCCCAAGCCTATTGCAAACCCTCAATCCCTTTGTATTTATTTATAATATTCACTTTATTTATCGCTATATATCTTACTGTCCTCTTTATACTACTGTAATTTGATTCTTGGGTTTGATTAAATGACCTTTACTCATAATTAAACATAGAGATCTCTCATATAAAATAAGGAGCTATTAAGATGTTTTGATTAAAATACTTTCTATTTATACATGAAGTAGTCGTAAATAGCCATCAGAAAATGACCATCTAATTTTCTTCTTTTAAGAAATGGTTGCCATTTTGGCGAATTCTCCTAAGATATATAAACGAGACATGGGTGGGGGTAGGGGTTAATGTTGACATGGTTAAATATTGCTCAAATGTTGGTTTTTTCAAGGTACTATGTAGCCTCTGAGCATATTTTTATCCAGAGGGCGATTAATTCAAAGTAGTTTAAATTGAACAATATATTTTCAGTTTTATACCAACAAAAACTTTAAATGTTCCAATTCTACCGGGTGAGTAGCTAATTTTTGTTTGCGCGGGGTCGCGCTAATGAATTAACTATCACACATATACTTCTAAAGAAGGTGTTCGATTCAGTTTTTTATTGTGATTTTTAATTATAGTTGTTATATTTTTTAATTAAATTTTATGTATTTTTATGAATTTTTATATTGTATTTCTCTATTTCTGTATTATATTAATATATATTTTTATTTATGTAATATTTATTTCAATTTTTGTGTTTAAAAAAATTAAAATTAAAAATCAAAAATCAAATAAAAAACCAACAGGCACTTAGCTTTTCTTTTTTTTTTTCCGATTTTTTCATTAATTTGAAAAAAAAATGCGAATGATGACTTTTAAGAAGATGGAACTTTCAAACTGTAGTTATACATGGCAGGCCAAATACAAGATTTTGCAACTTCTTTCTTCATGCTATGTAAGAAATATATCCATTTGAATGTATCAAAGAGCCATCACTCACTTGGAATAATTTTTTTTTTTCTCTTTTTGCATTTCTGTCTACCAAGTTTACGTGGAGCAACTACTTTAGAGAACTATGTGGCTATGAAATATGAAAAAAAAATTATTAAACGTTGATATTGCCATTATTAATTATTTAAATAGCCATCTTATTAATAAGCGATGGATACTCTCCTAGGCTTATTAAAACATTATTGACGGGATAAGCTATTGATTACACGTGACACATGGGTAACCATCAATCATTAAATATTTACTTGTACCTATTGGGTATCCATTTCTTTTGTTAATGTTCTTTATTACTGAAAAAAAAAAGATCGATTTTTGGTCTTATTTAATAACAAGATAATAACATAGAACTCGTTAATAATTTAAGTTCGAGATCACGTGCTTTTTTGTCTAATACGAGGTTAATTCCTATGTAGTTTTCTAGCGACGAAACTCTTATTGTTCCGAACGGATTATAAATAAGAGTGGTTGATGTAAAATCGAGAAGGAGCGCATTACAAATTGGCAATAGCCCGACAAATAATTTTGAGTGGCCTGTTAAAGTGAAAAAGATATTATGTCATGGGTAGGACAAGTTCAGTGGAGTCGTTTATTGGGACTACTTTGTGTATATGGAGGTAAGTAGAAGAGATGAGACAGGCAGATCATTCTGGACCTCAAGACTGAGACACGCGAGGCCAAATTTTGCATGCCCCACAATCTGTCTATTAGTATTATTATTATTATTTTCCTTTAATTTTGTTATGGGATCCTCTTATCACAAAAGCGTAAATCAATCAATGCAGGTTTGCCTTCCCATCGGTCCTATTTCCTCACTGTGAGCAATTTACTACTGACATGGCTACATTTCTCTAAAGACCACCACACCGGCCATTACACTCGCACCCACAAATTTATATCATCAAGTACACTCGTCTCTTCTTTTTCTATACTTCCTTCTCTAACTCCTCCCATATTAATACCTTCTATGATTTCTCTGTCTTTTCTCACAGCACATCATCTGTAAAACGAGTTCTTGGAGTTGAAAGAAAATGAAGTTTTCTCCTCATGGTTGGGAAAGCCAACGACGAAGAGGGACAGAAACTTCACAACGTTCGGAGGAACATGACGAGTCTCTGTCTCTATCTCGCCTGTCCAAGATCATCCTGCCACCTCTCGGTGTTTCTGACTACAACCAGAATTTTATACAGTCTAAAGGGTGGATTATTTCTCCCATGGATTCAAGATATAGGTATATCTTGATTATTTGTGTGTATATTTCATATGCCATGTTTCTGCTATTGGCACTAGGTAGGAACTTATAATACTAACCACCAATAACTAAAATAATTTATGAGAAGCCCTTTCTTTATCTGGAGGCCTCTTCTCTCTTTCCATTTTTTTTTGGTTCAAAAAGGCAATCGCAGTTGATCATACATCTTAGAAGAATAATATTCAAACTGTATCAATATTCATGTCTCAATTCGATCTCCGTTGTAAGCTCATACAAAAACATATTAGCCAATGACCAAGTATAGTATGTATTGTTGTTCCTAGAAGAGCTTACTTAAGGCAGTAGTTAATTCGACCAAGAGCTGGAGACGTTGACTCGTAAGTCCGAGTCATTATTTAGTCAATGCTATCTTGACGCGTTCATTTTAAGATATAATCTGAATTATATACTCCATGTTATAACAATTTCATAAATTCCCTTTTATTTAGTTAAAATTAGTAGATATATTATGTTCAATCAATCATCTGTAGGCGACGTAAGTAAAAGTAAAATTAAAATAATGTGGTTGTTGTACAAAATAACGCAGGTGGTGGGAGACATTAATGGTGCTTTTGGTCATCTATTCTGCGTGGGTTTATCCATTTGAGATGGCATTTCTTCGTGGGATTCTACAAAAATCCGGACTGTATATTGCAGACAACGTGGTTAACGTATTTTTCGCCGTTGATATTGTATTAACTTTTTTCGTTGCGTACATTGACCCGCGAACTCAGCTACTCGTTCGTGACAGGAAAAAGATTGCCAAAAGGTTAGCTGATGATTCCTTATTATTAATAAAGTGTAGAAAAAGATTTTCATCTTAATTTAACACAATTGAGGTTTATTATATGTAGTTGTGTTATGATTCCACTTTCACACTGTTTGCTTACATAGCCATGGTTAGCGGTGTTGAATGAATCCAAAAGAAATAGTGTTCCTGAATGTCGGTATGTAAATGAAAAACAGGTATCTTTCCACGTGGTTCTTAATGGATGTGGCGTCCACCATCCCATTTGAGGCATTGGGCTACTTGTTCACTGGAAGGAAGACAATTGGCCTCTCCTACTCTCTCCTGAGCATGCTTAGATTTTGGCGTCTCCGCAGGGTTAAGCAGTTCTTTACTAGGTGGGGCTTTATTTTGTTTTAGTTTTCATAATTCATCTTTAACTAAGGAACATGCATTTATTATTATTATTTTTTTTGGGTTCTGACAGGCTTGAGAAGGATATCAGATTTAGCTATTTCTGGGTTCGCTGCGCTAGGCTTCTATGTGTGAGTCATTTATATATATATATGCATTAAGAAAGAAAGAAAGAAAGAAAATAATATATTATTATATCAATGCTTGCCTAATATTGCAGGTAACACTATTCACAGTGCATTGTGCTGGATGCCTGTACTATTTGCTGGCCGACAGATTACCGCATAAAGGAAAGACGTGGATTACAACCAAGTTCCCAAATGTGGAAGACACAAGCGTTTGGATCAGATACATTTCTGCTATGTACTGGTCTATCACCACCATGACTACCGTCGGATACGGTGATCTCCACGCCGAGAACACCATGGAAATGATCTTCATCATTTTCTACATGCTTTTCAACCTCGGCCTTACTGCTTATATTATTGGCAACATGACTAATCTCGTTGTTGAAGGAACTCGTCGAACCATGGATTTTGTAAGTACCAGTACCACCACCGCTATTACCTTTTTTGTTTTCGATGCCCACTTTCACCTTCCACAAATTATTTGCTTGTTCAATACCCGGTGAAATTAGAAAATGCAGTAACAAACACAAGCGCTTGTGTTTCTTAACGCATCCATACAATCAAGAACGCTCTAGCGTTTTACGCGATATTCATATACACATAGGGAGAGTTTAATTGGATTGTGCATATGTCGGGATGCAGAGGAATAGCATAGAAGCAGCATCAAGCTTTGTAAGTAGAAACCAGTTGCGTACAAGACTTAAAGACCAGATATTGGCTTATATGTGCTTGAGATACAAGGCTGAGAGCTTGAACCAGCATCATTTGATCCAACAACTCCCAAAATCCATTTGCAAAAGTATCGGTCAGCATTTGTTCCTGCCAACTGTACAAAGGGTCTATCTTTTTGACGGTCTCTCAAGGGATACGCTGCTACTTCTGGTATCAAAGTTTTTTTTTTCTGTTTTCTGTTACAAATTACTAGTTTTGAATTCTGATGCAGAAAGAAAGAAAGAATATATGCAGGTGACCAAGATGAAGGCCGAATACATTCCTCCAAGAGAAGATGTTGTTATGTTGAATGAAGCACCCGATGATGTTTACATAATTGTTTCTGGAGAAATCGAGATTATGGATCATGTCATGGAAAAAGAGTTGGCTGTTGGAACCCTGCGGTCTGGAGACATGTTTGGAGAAGTTGGTGCAATTTGTTGCAGACCTCAAAGCTATACGTATCGAACTAGGACGCTATCGCAACTCCTCAGCATCAAAACCAGTGATCTCATGGAATTGAAGGCCAAACATGAAGATTATGTTGTTCTGATAAAGAACTTCCTTCAGGTTGCTTTCTAATTATTCCAACACAATATATATATATATATATATATTTTTTTTTCTCTCACGTTCTTACCTCTGTTCTGACACCCACATGTAAGAATATGTTGCAATAATTGTACAGCATCACAAAAACATCAAGAACATGAAAATTGGAGATTTTCTTGTTGAGGAGGATGGAGAAGAAAATGATTCAAACATGTCAGTGAACTTGCTTAGTGTAGCAAGTACCGGAAATGCCTCTTTTCTTGAAGCTCTTCTCAATGCAAAGTTGGATCCCGACATTGTTGACACCAACGGACGAACTCCTCTGGTGCGTAAATTGTTTATTGGACTTAACATGATTCATAGAATTGGACATGTTGAAAATTTCAAAATTTTTGTATTGTGTTCTCTTTTAATTTATATTGTGTTCTTTATCAGCACGTAGCAGCCTCGAAAGGGCATGAAGAGTGTGTATCAGTTCTACTTAAGCATGGAAGCAACATCCATTCAAGAGGTGGCAGAGATAAAACTTTACATCCATAACTTCCCCCTCTACAGTTATTTTTGGTCATTCCTTAATATGATACATCTTTTTATTTTATTTTATTTTTATTTTTGGTGCAGATGCTAATGGTAACACAGCCTTATGGGAGGCCATGGCTTCGAATCGGCATTCCGTTTTCAGGATTCTTTATCAATTCGCCACCGCTTCTGATCCAAATGTTGCTGGTGACCTGTTGTGTACGGCTGCGAAACGTAATGATTTGGATGTGATGGAGGAACTCTTAAAATATGGTTTAAACGTGGATACCAAGGATCGACATGGGAAAACAGCAATCCAAATAGCCATGACAGAGAACTATGCAGACATGGTCAATTTACTGGTGATGAATGGTGCAGAAGTCGGTGATGAAACGAACACCTATGGCTTTTCTTCGACAGCATTAAATGAAATGTTGCAGAAGAGAGAAATTGGACATCGGATTACAATTCCTGAAGCTAAACAAATGCAGTTAAAGAGACATGAAGCAGAACAGGAAGGCATTTCCTTGGTTAAAACCAACGATCAAAGGTATCCAACACGAGTAAGCATATACAGAGGCCATCCGGAGGTTCGTAGACAGTCTTGTTGCATGGAACCTGGAAGATTAATTAGGTTGCCTAGCTCACTAGAAGAAGTAAAGATAATCGCAGGTATTTTTCTTTCCTCGACATCTCTGTGTAGACATATATATATATATGCATGAAATTGTCTTTCTGCTTAATGACATTTTGGTGCCCTCCCTAGGAGAAAAACTCGGGATCGATACAACCAACCTTATGGTAACAGATGAAGGAGGCGCAGAGGTAGACTCTATAGAAGTGGTTAGAGATAATGACAAGCTTTTCTTGGTTGAATATCCAAATTCCTTATAGGAACCAAAGATTTATTACTGTTCATTCTGTTGCATAGTCCTGCTGACGGGGCTGGATTCCTCTGTGAGAGTAAAATTCTTAATGCATGATGTGGGACAGTACTGTCATTTTCAAAATCAAGCCGCTAAAATTTTAGGAGTCTTTTTCGTTATCCTTCTCAGAGAAGTTGACTATTGTATACTACAAAATAATATCGTAAATAACAGTTGATATTGTATCTCAATTATATATTACATATAAAAATTTTATACACATCTTGATATGAAAACTCTGATGTCGGGTGGAATGTTCAAAAGTATCGTCTACTAAAGATTTTTCATTCAAGAAAACAAAAAGACATTCACATGATAAGTAGATGAAAAAGGAAAATGCGAAAGTTAGGATAATATACCCGTATTTTACATTTGAAAGGGGATACTTCGTTGGGTCCTATTAAAAGAAATTCACAAAAATGATATCAGAAAAGTAATCAAAGGCATTATATTCCACTTCTATTTTTATACTTTTTCATTTATGCTATTATGTTTGTTGAGAAATGATATAAAAGGAAATACGAGTTACTTGCTGTAACGCGGGATGTGGATGTTTACCCAACAAAGCAGGATTCATCATTCTAATAATTCTTGGGGAAAAAAAACCCTTGAAATAAAGGATTAAAACTTTTTGAAGGGCTTTGAAGAGATGGACTCTTAAAACGGGTTTGATAAACGTGGTTTTTTGAAAAAAAAAAGAAAGAATGAGTTTAGTCAATTGGATGAAAAACTTTTGAGTTTCGAATCTAAAGAAGGGAAATAAACTTAAAATTTTATTGTTCAAAATATTTTAAAAGAGTTAGATGTAATTTGTTAATGGGTTCTAACTTGAAACAAACTGAAAAATAGGATGATATTCCTAATGAACTTAACAGATCAAACTTACAATTAATTTTCTAATCTTATTCAGTAAACAAAAGTGTTTTCTAAAAGGGCAATTGGGATTTCAAAATAATGAAATCGACTTTTAGAAATAGAAATTGAACCTTTAAGGAAAGAATTTGCGGCTTTGAAAATTTTATTTTTATTAAGAAAAATTTTAAAATTTCTCTTTCTCTGCACTTGTTTATACAATCACAAGCAAAAAAAAATAAAAAAAATCGAATGGATTTATATTTTAAAACTGATTTTACGGTTAGATCTAAACATTTAGCATATTGACAGTAAAGACTGAAATTTAATTTATTTTGAAGTTTACCGTTTAGTATTAGACTTATTCAAACTGAAATTTAAGTTGGGAAATAAATTTTATACAAATATACAAGAAAATATTACATGTTTTGTACACACGACAAGTTGGGCTTAGACATGAAATAAACCTATAAAGTTTTCAATTGGATTGAGTCAACGTTGGATTGACCCCAAATGATTTGAAGTGTCGATTACCTTGAAAACTATCCGACTATACCTATAAAGCAAACAATGGGCCTGATCATTGAATGAAGCATCCAATATAAAAAGGAAAAAACTACGCAGCCCCTGGCTCGTAGCCCTCATTATTAAATAATGTTTTAAACATGTTTAATTATGTTTTAAATAAAGATTTAAACAAATGAAGAAAGATTTTTAAATAAATGAAGTGCAAACTCTGAAGCAAGGGTAAAAATGAGAATGTGGAAGCTATTGTTTATGTTGTAGAATCGGATGAGCGTAACCCTGACCGCAGAATTAAGGCCACAGCAAGGGTTCTGGTGAGCAAAATGAGTCCTCAATTGTCATCGTGATTATATAATCGTTTATGGCACCACTAATCACTGACGGACTAAGTTGGAAGTAGTACGAGGGGGAATCAAACATACAGCAGCCATCGAAGAAAACAAAATAATTTCTGTGGCTTTTAGGTTAATCCTACTCTTCTCCAGTTAAAGTGAGTTCTTGACGTCACTTTTCCAGCTATACAATAGATCTATACTATTCTATCTGTTTTCGCTACACTGTGTATGCTTGCTTTTGAAACGATGCTGGTTGCCGCTTCTTGTTTTCGTTGTCTTTGGCACAGAAATCGATGGACCAAAAACTTGTTTGGTTCGACTGCTCTGTTGCGTTTCTAACATGTCAAAAAAACGATGTTTGTTGGCTTTCGTTTTCGTTTCTTGTTTTTGTTGTACACAGTAAACACTTACGACTAGGGAAAACAAGTGACTGTTGTCGCCTCTCCACTAGGTTCGCTTGTTTTTGTTTAATCCTTGACAGATCGTCTCTCCCAACTCGTCACTGGCTTCGCTTGTTTTATTTCTGGTTTGTTTCGTGTTTTTTTCTTCTGCAGATCTGGTTTTGGGTTGGACAGATCCCATCGGCTATGGTCGCCTGTGGTTGCTCACTTGGTCGCTCACCCATCGCTTGCCCATCGCCTTCGGTCGCTCGTCGGAGGATCGCCCGTCGCCTTTGTTAGGGTCGCCCATCGCCTTTGTTAGCGTCGCCCATCGCCTGTGGTCGATCGCCCATTGCTCACCCATCGTCTGTGGCCGCGTCGCCTGTGGTCTCGCTGGAGTATCTTCGTTTCCTCTTATTGATAATAAGTAGTATTTTATTTCTATAATCTTAATAATTGTTACAGATTTTATTTATAGAAATTTAAAATTTTAATTTAACATAAAATGATATTAAGATACATTAAAATTTAATATTAATATATTTTATTTATATAATTTTAATAATTATTAAAGATTTTATTTATAGAAATTTAAATATTATGTTTAATATAAAATAATATGAAAATAAATTAAAATTTATTACTAAATATTTTACAATAAAAAATATATACATAATATCACAATAAAAAAACAGTAATAGAAAAACGAAAACAGAAAATAATAACACAAAAATTAAAAATAGTAATTAAAAATAACAACTAAAATCAAAAATTAAAAATAAAAGTCGAACTAAACACTAGAAGTAAAAGGAATCTTTTTATAAGAAAAATTATGATAAACCTAATCTATGTCTGGTTTACTCTTATCACGAGGAGGAGAGTTCAATTAATAATTATAAGTTGTTAGATTAGCTAAAAGAAGTATAAAGGTGGAAAGAAGGTATATTTTTAATTGTGTGTTAAATCTAGGGCTAAATGAGAAAATGGGTTTTATATTATAAATCAGTCTAATTTCAAAATGTTCAATCAGAAGAAAAGGTACTAGTTCGCTCAGTCAAACACCTCATCTCGTATGTTCGTAGGCCTTAGCGGCCAAGTTTAGACCTTTTATTAACAAGCCTTTTATTTGATAACGAGCCATTTCTTTCCTTTTACTTATATGGAAAATCTAAAATCCGTTTATTTCATGTTCATCTGAGGAGTTGTTATTACTATGTAGGATATCTGGGTAAATTAAAGACTTTGGTTTGGTTTGGGCAGGTGGAAGAAGGGTGTTGGGGGATCTGTGGTTTCGTGAATTGAATTTCAATGAAATGATGTGGAGAAACTCTCAATGTTTGTGGAGGAGTTTCTCGTCTAAATATAATAAGCGATCTACCTCTTATTGTTATAATTACTACGTTCGCCATTACTCCGCCACCGATGCAATTCCACCACTCTCCGCCTCCTTATCTTCTTCTCCGGCGTCCTCCGCAGTCGCCCTATCATCAATCTTGGCTTCTGCTGCCCACTACGGCCGCTGCTACTGGGAACTTTCCAAAGCCCGCCTGAGGTCCATATCTTTCTTTTTCTTCTTATCCTATTTGATTTCTTAATTGAAATATGTGATTTGTTTTTTTGTTTCAGTATGTTAGTGGTCGCAACATCTGGAACTGGATATGTTATTGGGAGTGGGAGTGGGGTTGTTGATATGGCAGGGCTTTGTTACACTTGTGCTGGTACTATGTTGGTTGCTGCGTCTGCTAACTCTTTCAATCAGGTACCTAACCCCCCTCACCCCTTTTCTCTTCCAATTACTTCAATTTAATGTTCATTTCCATACGCTGGACTTAACGTGGGATATTTCATATTCAAACCCCAAGGAACATTTATGGTGAATGACCCTTGAAAGATTAGAGCAAGTGAGACCTTAATCCCCTGAAACAAGGTTTAAGGGTCATGGGAGCCATCTTTTATGTGGGCTATAATCTCGCTATTTCATGAATTACAGCCTCCAATATAGCAATTTTCTTAGTCATTTTGAGATTCAAGGACTTCTTTGTTGGAGGCTGTCTGTTTGTATTTGAAAGATTTCTACCATACGGGAGCTTACATGGCTTCCTCTGTTCCTGGTGCAATTAAAGGATGCATGAAAAAACAAAAATCTATAATAAAGGCCCTTGGACATCTAGGTTTATTGTCATTGCTCTGTAGATGAAGAGATGCATTTTTTTTTAAAACTCTGATGCCCATTTTAGAATGTCTAGCTCGCTCTTTCAATTATTTGTTGGTGGATTAATACATTACCTTTCCTTGAAAGTCTAGATTTGTGGATTTGACTTATCAACTTATTCATTGCTTGTTGCATGTTATTAGGTGTTTGAGATCAAGAATGATGCCAAAATGAAACGTACGAGAAACAGACCACTGCCTTCGGGGCGACTTACAGTATCTCATGCAGTTATCTGGGCGTCTTTTACTGGCTTGACTGGCACTGCTATACTTGCTAGCAAGGTGATGATAATTGTTGTCCCTGCAATTTTGTATATATATTTTTAGTATTTCTTTTGTGCTTAATCAGATTCAAGCATAATGATCTATGTTGGTCTCATAGATTAGATTATTGTTGCAGGCAAATATTTTGGCAGCTGGACTTGCTGCTTCTAATCTTATTCTCTACGCCTTTGTCTATACACCATTGAAGCAGATGCATCCAGTGAACACATGGGTTGGGGCTGTAGTCGGTGCAATTCCCCCATTGCTTGGGTAATTTGGTCCACTAGTTTTTAGTTCACTCAGCATTCTCTCAAATTTTTAAGATAGTTATTAAACTGGTTTCTAGCTAGATATCTTCCAACTAAGCCCCTTGTTTGAGTAATTGTTGTGCCAATATTTCATTCTGAGAGAGTGATCAACATATTAGCTTTATGAGAAAATTTAATAGTCACAACCCCTGTATCAAGGGCTCAGTGAAGTCTTTAAAGGGAGCCTGTGGCCTAAGAAGTGTCATGAGCATGTTTTCGTCGTAAAAAACGATTATGACTCTTATTGAGTGGAAATAGGTTGATGTCATATTTAGTCACTAGTCCAAGTATTTGCCAAATATACTTTCTTGATGCACAATTACTCATCGTAAGTTGCTAGTTGAATGAAGAGTTTACATCCTGTTCTATTGTATGCATAGAGGCTTTATGACTCATAATTTTTCTGTTCTTGATTTTCAGCTGGGTTGCAGCTTCAGGCCAGGTTTCAATCAATGCAATGCTTCTTCCGGCTGCGCTCTACTTTTGGCAAATACCCCATTTTATGGCCCTTGCATTTATGTGTCGTAGTGATTATGCAGCTGGAGGGTATGTGGATATACTGTGAATGGAAGGAATTGTGCCTGGAATTAATTAGTGGCTTTTTCTGTTTGCCATTTAGTTTTCATAAAGTTGTCTCTATTAATAGAAAATTAACATTTGCTAGAATGTTAGATCTCTACTTATCTAGTTAGAGAAATGAAAAAATGTATGATAATGGTGATATGGAGATTGGGGCAAATTGATATACAAAATTTGTGGGATAGTGAAACTTGGTATGTGTGAATAATTATCCAAGATGGCTAAAGTCATTTCCTCAGCCTTTCTTCTTGTTTAACATGTTTCTATTGTTCATTATAAATTCAGGTTTAAGATGTTCTCTCTTGCTGATACTTCCGGTCAGAGGACTGCTGCAGTGGCTTTGAGGAACTGTCTGTATCTGGTTCCATTGGGTTTTCTAGCTTATGACTGTAAGTTTTTTTTTTGGAAAGACCCCCTCACTTATCTCTGGAAACTGTTTCTTTACTTGGACTTCGTCTGTTAGTTTTCCATATTCTTATAATTTATAAATCTTCATTTTATTGCACAGCTATATCATTTTAAAAACTAAATGCATGATTATGTATTATTCACTGATATGGTAATTTTTATTTCTATTTAAGTTATCAAGTTTGTTCCATATTGTGATTGAATGACTATTCATTTTATGGTCCCGTTAGTCTTAATTTGTGAACTCATTTAACTAGTATTTGGAAATTAGAATTGGTTAACTCATTGTAACTAGTATTTGGAAACTAGTATGAGTGGGTGTGTTTTAAAATAATATTGAATACTTTATAATGCTATTTCAAGATATTTTCTAAAAAGTTATATTAAAATAACTTAAAAATATAATTAAAATATATCCAATTTAAAATATTTGAACATTTATAAAAATATTTCAACCAAATTTTGATATACAAAAGGCAAGATTAACTACATGTTTTATGATGAAAAATATAAATAACAACTAATAGAAAATAGAGACACTATTAGAAAAAATAAAAAAAAATTTCTTTATGTACACAATAGGACACCGATTAATAATATTAACAAACAAATAACTAGAAGGAAAGCATTGTTTTAAGTAACATACAATGATTGGAAGATGTGATGCCTATATTTATGTATATGTATAAGTATATATAATTAGAACATAAACATGTATGAAATAAAAAGAAGAGTTAAAACTGTTCATTGATATTATAGCATTTATTGGTATATATTGCATCCTCCGTCTTTATATTTATGAAATTTAACAGAATATACAAATATAAAAGTGAACACAATTAAAGGGAAAAACAGAAAGTAGGATGGTTAAAAAAAAAAAGAAAGTGCTAAAACAAAATATAGAACTTGATTACATATAAGGATGAAAGTTTCATCTTCTAATTATATACATATAAGAAAGGAATATAGAGGGAGATTTTTAAGAATGTAGCATTTTAATGATGTTAATTACCTACTAATTGAGAATATTAATTAATCATTAATATTTATAAAAATAATTAATAATGGTAAATTAAGAGATTGATTGGCAAAATATTAAGAGAGTTGAAATATAAGAATAAAGGAGTTTCAAGAGTTGGTATAAATAATTAGTTCATTAGTTAATTCTTTTAAATTAATTAAATTTAAAGAATTTATGCAACATTTTATTACTTAAAAGTTTAGTTAGCGTGGATTAGGAATTTGTGGCAATATGAAGTAGTTTCTTTCTCTGATATATATCTGTATAGTTGTGTGTTTGTGATGTATTTTAAGATATCAATCTGGCCAGGTTAGATGATTATCAATTTCCACTATATAAATTTATAAGATGGCGCTAGATGCTCCATGTATTCTGACCTATGTCATTATAGGGGGTGTGGCATCTGGGTGGTTTTGTCTTGAATCATCACTACTGACTCTGGCAATAAGTGCTTCAGCGTTTTCATTCTATCGAGAGCGAACAATGCAGAGGGCTAGGATGATGTTCTATGCAAGCCTTCTGTATCTTCCTGTATTTATGTCTGGGCTACTATTTCACCGTAAATTGGATGATGAGCAATTGCGGGCAGAAGAGCAATTAAAACAGGTTGATGGCGATCTCTCATGTTCTTGGGAAGAATCTGAAGTCCAGGACAGCAGAAGTGATAACCAGATGTCGAAGAAAAGGGCATGTACTACTGTCAAAAGAGCACGCCCACCTGTTGCATATGCGTCTGTTGCACCATTTCCTTTTCTGCCTGCTCCTTCATATGGTGGACACTAAGTCAGTCCGGTTTTTGAGTTTGTATGATGGCATGATCCAACTGAAAATCATGCCCTGTTTTATGCTTTTTTTTTTTTTTTTTTTTTTTTGAGTTTCATCTCCACTTTTGTATTTTTAAGTTTTGGAGAAATAAAAAAACTTGGAAATATGACATAAGACTAGTCACTTTTAAGCAATAATTGTATCGCTCAGAGGATAAGCCAAATTTTAACTTGAGGCTTGTTTTGTTACATTTTGAGAAATTTTGAATGAAGGCAAAGTAACGTCCTGATTTTTAGATTGAGACGCTGACAAACAACTGTTCTTGTTAACCTATCATAGTCCAACAACATATATACTGAGAGCTTAACTGCATTTATTTGAGATTCCAATATATACACAAGGGAGGAAGACTTTTACACGATCAATCTTAAATTACTAAGCGGCGGAGGCGGTCTTGTTATGTTTCTGTAATAAGGAAACAATGACAGTGACATCATCAAGCTTGCCACCGCTATATCCCTCATAACCGGCTGCTTGGGCTGCATCTGCAAATGGAGTCCTCGCAGCTGCAGACTTCCCAATTTCTTGCGCTCTAGTGGCCAGCAATTTTGCAACTTCCTAATTCGTAATGAAAACAAAAAAGAAAAATCTTTTGCTCACCATTTGCTCAGAATCAAGACAACGGGGAAACACAATTTAGACAACTTTTAGACAGCCATTAGACAAGGAAATGAAGGTCTTGTCGCAATTATTTAAATTATGGTTCTGCGAGCTCGATATTGTAGATCATGAAAACAAAGCATGTTTGACAGCCCATCTCACGTGTTATTCCATTCCACCATTGCTTTTCAGTGCCGCATAAAACAAGTAAATTAGAATTCCACTTTTGATGGTGTCAACTAATTTTTGGAACATGATATTGAGAGTTCGTACCTGCAATCTCAAACCAGCTTGCAATGACGTGGAGACCATTGAACATATTTCTTGTTCATAAAGATTGTCAAAAAGACCCTTAGTAGCAGTGATGATAACGTCGCCCTCATCCAGATCAATTTTGTATCTCTGAAATATAAAATATTAAGCACAATTATACAGAATCTCCAGGTTAGGGCACTACAGCATACAACCAAATTTATTATGACTTCATGCACACCTCATCCTGAGCTCCCCTTCTTTCTACCTCAGGAGATTTGTTAAACATTCTAAACTTGCAAACTTACTATCATGTATGCCAAATTTGTATCTCTACTTTATGGAAGATGGTTTCTAAATTACTTACAAATCTAGCTCTCAATATTCAATTCATACTGTGTGCTTGAAGGAGCCGACTTATATTTCACGGAAGAAAATGATACAAAATACTTGAATAAATTAAGCGATGAATTATTATAAATAGGTATACATTGGACTCATTCCTTATGAATCCAACATGGACAAGATTTTAAGTGCTGCTTTACATGGGAACAGAAAGAGTGGTTGCAATGAAGAGCAGGCTGAGGAGTAATGAAATCAAGTACAAGGACAGAAAATTTGTGAACTAGAAAAATGAAACTCTTTTTGGGAAAAATTGCTTACAATGACTGATCATGTCCTAAAACTAAAAAGGTATTGTGTGATTTTCCAACATAAAACAAACCCCAAAAAATGAAAAAATTTAAATTTATATTCTCCTAATTCCTGCAACAATGCCTCACGCAAGTGGCCCTAAAATCTTGAATCATCAATTGGAAATGAAATCAAGACTTCAGCTAAAATATAGCAAGGATATGTGCATAAATCACAACAAAACAAAAATTTCAAGATGTGGTGAAGAGTAAATGATGGCTACTTTAAATTCACTGCACAAGCTTTTTATGAATGTATGTCTGTACATACACAAAATTTTGATCTTTTCAGGTCATGCCTTGTCTTGAACAATTGAATCAACAAAGATGGAAAAATTAAAGCTTGGACGATGTTCCATAAATCTTAGGGGATGTTTGGTATTGTTGTTAATTTTGATTTTTAGTTATAGTTTTCGTATGTTTTTTTTTGTTTTTGTACTGTTTTTTTCGGTTTCTATACTGTATTAGTATGTTATATTTTTTTTGTTTTTGTGTGTGTTTTTTTTTTTGATTTCTGTGTTTAGAAAAATAAGAAATTAAAATAAAAAACAAAAGTAAAACAAAACAAGCCCTTATATTTGAAAATAGCTAACAAAATTAAAATTTTGCATCCCGGTCAAGATTTAAGAGAGAAAATGCAAAACGTTAACTTGGAAAACTACAAAATGTTAACTTGGAAAACTAAGGACCATACCTCTGAGAGTTGACAGGGATCATCTCCCCTCTCAATTCGCAGTGGAAAGTTAAATTCATGGACCATGGGAGAAGAACTCTTGTAGACAGTGCTGTTTCTTATTATCAAAAAGCCCGAGTCTCCAATATTATCCACATGGAGAACCTGATGATAACAAATGACAGTAGAGGTTATAAATTGCCTTGCAACCAAAAAGTAAGCACATTACATTTATCAGCTCTAATCCTATCATTAATATTGTTGAAATATAAAGGAAATAAAATAAGAGAGTAAATAAAGGGGAGAGAAAAAGGAAGACAAGATTTGTGTGCATTGACCACAAAGAAATGCATCCACGGATAGAATAATAGAACTTAATTTCAAAAAAAAGAAATAACAAAACTTACAACTTTCTCATTAGGTTTATGTATGTTGTTACCTAATATAATACCACAAACTTATCTTTCTCAACTAGTTGATAAATCTAACCAATCAAGTTATAATGACCTACCAATTGCCCTTACGAAATGAATTAGAACCTGTACAAAACATCCACCACACCTATTCATGACCTACCAAAACCTATCCAAAAGTCATAAAGTCTTCCTTAGCAACTTTCATACAATTCCTATTCTGTGGAATCTACCCGAGGCATTATGAAACAAGAAGTTGGAGAATGTCACGAAAATGAAGATGGAAGCTCTAGAAAAAAATAAAACATGTGAGGTTTTTGAATTTTCAGAAGGGAAGAAGTTAGTTGGATGTAAATGGGTTTTCACCATGAAATACAAGTCTGACAGTTTTGTAAAAGACATAAGACAAGGCTGGTTACCAAATGATATACTTGAATCTACGGTATTGATTATCTCGAGTGTAAGTCCTATGGCACCCAAGAGGGGGGGTGAATTGGGTGTTAAAAATTTTTAGCAAACTCAAAACTAGCAACCTAATTCAATTGGAAAACTAAATGCAATCACTAAACCACAATTCAACCTAAT
>JAOXYD010000005.1:13499867-13502367 GCA_028565735.1 Pinacopodium congolense
GCAGTATAGAGCTGATGACGATGACATCTTTACCATTAGTGAAGGATGCTAGTAATATCTCCTACAAGGATGTTCATCGAGCCATGGTTTATGGGTTTGAAATATCATGGTCCCCTGCTCTTGTAGAAAGCCCGGTGATTCGTGGTGGTGATCCTGAGAGTATGTTACTCCTCTCCCTTGCCATTTATTCTCGTCCCCTTATGATGGGGTTTAGCCTAAACGTTCTTTTCCCATCTCTAATATTCTGCCTTCTCTTTTTGTCATTTACAGGACTGGATTCTGCAGGTGAAGGGTTCATTCATCAATCATCACTGTTGCTATGCTTTTACTTTCCTAAAGTCTTTTCAAGGGAGATGTTAGATAGGATTTCTGAAACATAATGTGATGACGAATTAGTACATCACAAAACAGATCGTCTGAAGGATCCATGAAAACTTATTAGTCATGAGATAACATCTAACCTGCAAAATATGAAATTTTCGCTTAGTTGTTCTGTAATGTTTATTTTGATCAATCTTTGTATTCTATAGGTGTACTGACATGGGTACGTGCATTTCTTGGCATTTATATTCACGCAATCTTTGGTAAGAAACTGTCTTTGCTTCAATGGATTTTAAGGGGTTAGAACTTCTCTTGAGCTGGATTGTGCCTGACTTTGATCAAGCAGACTATTGATTTTCACTTGATCCATCTTTAAGAAGTTATAAATTTGCCATGGATGATCACACACTAGCAAGTAACAATCTTTTTGATAAGAACTTCAACTCATCTTTCTGTTCTTTTCTTGCAGTTCTATTAAGTCACCTACCCAATCCCATCGGAAGTCACATTCGGAATCTCTTAGGTAAGCATTCACTTCAACCATTATACATCATTGTCAAGGCATAGAAGAATTGTAATCCTTAAGCCAAAATTGTCATATAGATGTGAATTGCAAACTGGTGATTAAGGCATTGGTGCGGTTCTTATGATCATTACACGCAGCTCTCTTTTATGATAAATCAATGCAATTAGTTGACTTTGCAACTTAATCTGTAAATTTATATACGCTAATGTCACTCTAATAATTCCTTCCATATTTTGTATTTTGGATGCAGATGGACAACTGTTCTCTGATGCTGAAGGTAAGATTTATTAATTTTCTATTTCTAAATTGTTGCCTTTTTTACAGCAATTCATGTGACATCCACTTAGACATGAGCTAATGATAATTATGGAATTTTGGGGAATGTTAAAAGATCTTTACATGAACAATATTTTTGATAAAAGTACAGATATTTTCTTTTTTTTAATTTGATCATATTTTTTAAAAATTTATGTGGTCGGTAAGTGGTGAATACTTGTAATCTCCATCTGTAAAAAGATTTAAATATTCTTATATATTTTAAATAAATTACATGATATATAAGGATATTTAGATTTTTTCACGAATGGTATAGGACTCTTTTACTTTAGCTTTGCCTTTGATTTCTCTCTGATTCTAATCTACAGTTCGACTTTGCTTGTACTTTTACTACAGAATTGCTCAGCAAGTTCCCCCCAGCCATTGGTAAGAGACTATTAGCATTTGCTGCTTTGTTGGATCCTGAAACAAGAGTACTTATTCACCTCTTCCTGTCTGTTTATCTTGCAGGTGTTTTTTTCAAGCATAGATACATAGTTGCTTGTCTTTGTAAGAGCTCCTTCATTTTGCTAGTTTTGCTGCACAAAAATTGTTAACTGGAGCAACAAGGAAACTGATTATTTTCTTCTTACTTTGGGGTTATTTTTCCTTCACAGTCCTATACCATGTGGTATTATTCCTCATCGGAGGTCCATGCGTTATAATCTTCTTGATCTATAAATGGCAAAGAAGGCACTTATCCATGTACGAAAATATTGAAGAGTTCCTGCAACGTTACGGTGATCTTATGCCAATTAGGTACTCTTATTCAAATATCAAGAAGATGACCAGGAACTTTGAGAATAAGTTAGGTGAAGGAGGCTATGGCTGTGTCTACAAAGGGAAGCTTCGCAGTGGCAGCTTTGCAGCAGTAAAGATGTTGGGTAAGTCCACAGCTAATGGCCAAGACTTCATCAATGAAGTTGCCACAATAGGAAGAATCCACCATGTCAATGTGGTTCGTCTCGTCGGTTTCTGTGTGGATGGATCTAATCAAGCTCTCGTATACGATTTCATGTCGAATGGTTCTCTAGATAAGTACATATTTCCCCATGGAAATGTTAGTAACCACATCAGCAACGAGAAGCTGTATGAGATTGCTCTCGGAATAGCTCATGGAATTGAGTATCTGCATCGAGGTTGTGATATGCAAATCTTGCATTTTGATATCAAGCCTCACAACATTCTCCTGGATGACAATTTTGTTCCAAAAATCTCAGATTTTGGACTTGCAAAATTGTACCCAACAAATAACAGTATTGTGTCTCTAACAGCAGCAAGAGGAACAATTGGTTACATGGCTCCGGAGTTGTTCTACAAAAATATTGGAGGCATTTC
>JAOXYD010000005.1:13507367-13512280 GCA_028565735.1 Pinacopodium congolense
GAAAAAAAAAAGAAACAGACAAGATTTATCACACCAAACATTCGCTCACCACAACATAGAGACTTGGGCTCCAATCTTAGCAACCACATCAGACAGACGAAGAGAGTGGTAATGAGTTTGCACAGAATAGGGAAAAAAGCAAGTCATTGGCAACAGGGAAGAAACAGGCGAAGCAACTGTGATGATGTGAGCTAGAGAGGGAGTGAAGAAGAGTCATCGCATGTGAAGTGATTGGAGGCGATGACGAGAAGCAAAGACGTTCAAACAGCACACGAAAGGCACGCCTAAGGTTTTTGATCACCAGACTTTAGGGAGTGATTGATCGGCAGGAAGTGCTTCCTCTTCTAAGGCCAAGAGTGATAAAAAAAAAGATGTTAAGAGATGATTGATTCACCACTACCTTGAATCTGTTCAACAGGACAAATCTAGTCAAAAGTTGATTTTTGCTCACTAGGTAGAAATCAAGCAACTTAAAAAAATTCAATAGCTCTAATACCATGTAGAAAATAAAGGTGTAGAAAACACAAATGTTTTTGTGTATTTTATTCCACACATAAAACACTTTACAAATATACATATTTATACTATTGAAATGCTAACGTTAAGTCTCAGTTCATGCCTAAATTTATGCCTTGATATCTGTAATAGATAATATCATATCTATTACAGATTCATAAAAATATGAATCCCTATAACCTATAACAATGTTATTCTTCAAGGCATCAAAATGAAAACAAGTATAACTAAGTCTTTGGTTCTCGTGTTTGATGCTAAACCGGAGATTATTTTGGAGCTTCATTACCTTAGGATTCAGCAACTGATAAGGCCTTTCTTCAAATTTTCTTATTGCTTTTACACTGTTGCTTAGACAGTTAAAAATCTATATTTACCTAAACTACAGGCTATACAATTATAAAGTTTGAGGAAATTAGAACATACAGAACTTGCAGCATATTTGAAAACCAAATTATGAGAGTATTCATGATAAGAAAAATCAGCAATTTTATTCTTATTACGAGGAAAAAAAAATCAAACCTAAATAGGATCTTTTCAATTTCAAAAAACATTCTGGTGAATAAGAAATTCAGCAGAAATTACCTTTCCAAACTTCTAAGAGCAACACATATTAACATTCGAACTTACAAATGGGATGCTCTCATTTCAAACCTTCTTAAATTCAACTATCATTTCTCTCTCCAAATGTCATCACTATATGTGAATAAAGCTTACTGCACAGCTTCTTGTACTAATTTATAATTATGATTGCCAAGGAAGTGAAGTTCAAGAATGCAACATTAAAACTAGACTGTCTCACACAAAATTCCATTGAGAAAAACTTAAAGAGGAAGGGACAAACACCACACAAACAAGGATAGAAGGGTCTCAAGTTGAACCTCTGGGTAATGAAGGCTTGAATATTATAGAGTTTCTGCCATGTCATTTTGACACAGGCTTTCTACTTTCAGATCTCAAGGCAACTTTCATTAGCTTTTGCTACAAGCACTCATTCTGAAGCTCTGCAGTATAAAATTTTCAGAAAGCTTTTACTACATAGCTTCTGAAGTAGATTCCCGGCCAAGAACGATCGATTTACCATTCTGTTAATAAGAGTCCAAGTAAGTGACTGCAACTGAGGTGACGTTGTGACCTTATCTTCTCAACATTGTACTTCAAGTTAGTTTTCCAAATCTTATTAGTTGTTAAGATACAAACTTAGCCCTTCAAATTAGCCCTCAAACTCCTAGCTCCATTTCTGAAATACATTTGAAGAGAACCACCATTGAATATAATGTCATTCTGCTGCATCCTGTATGGTACATCTAAACCTACATTTTATCATCTTTGCTGTAACAACTCACACATAAAATTTGTTCCATATTTCTTTTTCTAGAGAGCTTATGCTGTCGTACTTACGTATCTGGAATCCACCATGCAGGTTACTAAAAGCAATCAGAATGCTAGTTGAACACAGCCAGGATAATGACAGCTAAAAAATGCTGGACACCACACTTCCTCCTGATCTTTTTAGGACATGACCAACATATGTTTATTCTATATGAATGGAATAGCCATTTTTATTTGATAAACTGGGCTTAGATACACCTCAAAATGCATCTTTATGTGAAGAGGATTGATTTTCTCTTGCTTCTATTTAATGCGAGATATCTGAACCCAATATCAATTACCAGCAACATTTCACACAATAAGTTCTCATTTGAATGCAAATATGCAAAAAAAAAATTTCCTTTCCAGCATGGGTATAAGATCCCAACCAAGAACTAAGAGCTTTAAACAATAAATTATGACAGAGCAATCAAAAGACTAGAAACAAGACGAAATGTTATCTTATAACATTGATGTGTGATCCCTCTCCCCACTTTTGATAGACAGAAAAAGGGGATTGAGCCCAAGGAAGAAATATGATAGCCACAGATATAGTCTACTTGGAAAGAGATGAAGAACATATGAGCACTACATATAAGGTATACCTTCGAGTGACCACTCTCCAACTCCATCAGCAATGCCAAGCCAATTCTGATGGATGAAGTAAGTATCTTCTACACCTGTCAATGCCTGGAAAGAATTAAATTTAGAATGAATCCCCTGATTCAGCGGCGTCATGTACAGAAGATGTACAATTTCTCTGAGGTATACTGATGTGTTGTTTAGAATGTCAGCAATTTCACAATCAAGAAATGGACTGACGTAATTGGGGAATCTTGCAGATATTCATTTCCGATCTTATTTCCAAATATTATTACGATATGCATAATTCAACTATTATGTATATTGTGTACATCAGAAAAACTAACGTGCAAAAAAATGGAAAAACTTTTAGTACTTATTTAATATCCAATTACTTTATACACTATTTTTCACATCTTAAGTTATTGTTTAATGTGTCAAAACATCTTTTTCTCTGCATGCTTCTGTGCAAAGAAAAAGAACATCTGATTGATTAACTGTTAAAATGTACCTTGGAGGGATGTGGTATTACTACAGCACCAGAGGACAAGAAAAGTTGTGTAGTTAAGATTGCGTCCCTGTCACTAAACATAGCAAATGATATGAGAGACAGAAGGAAGGACTTTCAATAGAAAATAATCTAAAGTAATTATCTCACAGAAGGGCCATTTTTCGGTGCTAAAATGGAGCGTTTGGGCTTCATAATAGAACAGTGCAGGATAGAGCTTCGAAAGCTTCAAAAATATTACTGAAAAAGAAATCCTCTTTAGTTGATCTCAATAATGTTCATTTTAAGTTTTAGCATTTCTAGAGAGCTTAGACACAAGAACCTTTGACATTCCTTTTCCACAAAAAGTTAAAACTGTTCATTTCAAACTTTGATGGAAAAGGAGACAATGGAAGAAACTGCTAAATACACAGCATAGTGACCATTCAGGAGATTATTGGCAACATATCTCCATTTGAAGCCAAGTAAAAGATTGTCACATATTTAAATGGTAATGGATATTCCAAGCATGTGTAGAATTCATGTTTAGAAAAGGGTAGAAGACTTTTCACCATATTAAGCACAATACAAAGGAAAGCAGAATAATTCTCAATAAATAGCCACACCATCATCATGCAACTGAAGTGTTGCTTGTTAAAATGGGAATTTTCTAGCATCTAGTTCTTGCTAAATTTCAAAAAAGTGGAAACATGAAATTCTTTAAGGGATGGTCTGATACAGTGGAGATCATTGGTTACCCATTCAAAGCCGATCCTTCTGTTTGACATGATAAATCCATGTTAGTCCTGTTGTGCACATCATCTCTGGACGTTTCTTTTTCCATGTTTAATGAAGACAAGCGGCCATCTAACTGCAAAGAATGGGAAATCTAAATGTTGAGGTCCCTTAACGCCATCAAATGGTCTCATCAAAAGTAACCCTTTGACGAATGGGATGCCTAGTTACAAATGATGCAACAGAATAGGGATGACTAGCTTGCCTATAAAGGACCTGTTCGGAAATAGGAGATATATATTATAACCATGGAATGGACCTCTCTATATATCTGCAGCCCACAAAGATACTTAATGGACTACTTCCAAAACAAAATTTTAAAAATAACATTCTACTTAAGGTTGAAATGGGCACTTAAACGTTGTCGATTATACATGTACTTATGTTTAGAATGCACAAACATAAATATCATTATGTTATGATAACATGTTAAAAAATCGTATATATATAAGTCAAACAAATGAAAAAACAAAATGTTTCCCACAACCCTATTTAATTTCAAGAGTATTGTTTGGTGTACATGGGAACATTTCTATGCATGAGGATGCAAAAATAAATAAATAAATAAATAAAATCAAAAGGCTCATTAGTACAATAATCTCATAAAACTTAAATAGAAAGATTGAAATGATATGATACAATGACTATCAGCTATATTGAACAAACCTATGATGATATTATAATGCACAAAACAGCCACTTGCAGTTCCAGAATGAAGAGCAGTCTCTTTCAAAGTGATGCAGCACCTCAAAACAAATACGGAAAGGAATGATCCTTCCTTGTAATTCAATAGCAATGAAATAATTAATAAAATTATAGAGGTTGAGGAGTTAAGAGAGAATAAGAAGAAACCATTTTCGAGTTCTCCTCCACATTATTGTCAACTGAAGCATTCACTATAGTGCATTTTGTATGCTCATCAAGAATGCCTTCAGCCATTACAGAAGGTTCAACATCTTCAACCTTTTGGGTTTTATCTGTAGGAACATTAGGCTCTTCTTCTCTACTTTGATAGAGATGTGTTACTTGGGCATTGGTACTCTCCTTGTAAGAAGCATTTGGAGAAGCAAAACTATCATCGGATAGTCGGATATCATATTGGGAAGGTTCATATTGAATTTTAGGATCAAAGGAAAATCGAAGGGGTTGATATTGTGAGAACAAT
>JAOXYD010000005.1:13512380-13534760 GCA_028565735.1 Pinacopodium congolense
TAGGTTGATAGTTTTAATTGAGCAAAAAGTTTTTAATACCCAATTCACCCCCCCTCTTGGGTGCCATAGGACTTACACATTATAAAAGGGTTTTTGCGTAATTTTTGAAACAACTGAATAGAGTGCCTAGATTGAGCATCCAACATCTGTGGATATGGTACTTTAGGTTGATAGGATTGAATAGATGAACTAGCAAATAACCTATGTGGACTATCTTTATTTTCAACTTCCTTCTCAATGTCACTACTTTCCATCACTTTTATTTCATTCTTTTCTTCATTTACATCCTCTATTCCATTTCTATTAGGTATAGTGATGCCCATAACATGATCCTTAGTGGTAGGTTCAGGCATCCTAGTTAAGGGTCTAGGTAACCTCTCATTTAAGAGCTATACAATTGGACCTACTTGAGTCTCTTAGTTTTTAATTGAGTTTTCATGAGGTTATATCCTAGACTCATTGCTTTGAATATATTTCATCATTGTATCTTCAAGATTAGACTTTTCTTGGTCAATTGGTTGAGAAGGAAATTCAAATTGAGGATTGACATAGGAATTTTGGTAGGCTAGATGATAGTCTGATGAAAAAGTGGGGTAGCTCTCCCTAGAAGGATTATAAGAGTCCATTCCTTGCCTATTAGAAAGATAATGATCTAAGGAAGGTTCAGAGGCATAATAAGGGCTAACTTGGCAATCTATTGAAGTATGAAAGGAACTACCACAACAATCACAAACTATAGGGTTTTGAAATGCATTACTACCAAATTTAGCTTGTAAACCTTCCAATTGCTTACTAAAGCCAATCATTTAAGCTTGTAAATTTGAGATATCAGTAATAGCTTAAGCTCTAAATGGTTTACTATGATAAGGCCCATAGTTATATTGAAAGCTATTAGTGGCCATATCCTCTCAAGTAGCCTATAAGCTTCACTTAGGATCTTACTCATTAAGGTTCCTCCAGCAATAGTATCTATGAGACTACAATTGAATGGTCTGAGTGCTAAGTAAAATCTATATACTTGCTCACAAATATTAAAAGTATTCATAGGACACTTAGCAAGTAACTCCCTAAATCTCTCTCAAGCCTTGTGTAAAATTTTGCGCTCATATTGCTCAAATGATGAAATCAAAGTTTTCAATTTTGCTATCTTAGCTGCGGGAAAGAACTTAACTAAAAGTCTATGGACAAGATCATCCCAAGTTGCGATGGAATTAGGTTGGAAAGTGTTTAGCCATTTGCGAGCTCTATCTTTAAGAGAAAATGGAAATAATCTAATTCTAAACGCATTATCTAAAATACCAATACTTCTATAGAGATCGCAAATATCTATAAAATTTCTTAAATGAACATTTGGATTTTATAATGATGAACCATTAAATTGAGAAGACCTTATCAAAGAAATGACAATATGTGAAATTTCAAAATCATTTGAGTCTATCTTAAGCAGAAAAATACTAGACTTAGGACCATTCCTAGTTTGCATAATTAATTCCAATATAGTTGTTTCTCTATAAGGTTGGATATTTAAGCACTCATGATGTTTCATTTCTGAATTAACTTGATCCTTACTAAACATATATTTAAGACAAACACTAGCTTAGAATCAAGCTAAAAGTAATAAAAAGCAAATGAAATCAAACAAGAAAAAGAAAAACAAACAAATATACAAGAAAGAAAAGCAAAGGAAAACACACTTATAAATAATATAAATAATATTTACACCTTAGAGTAATTGACACTAATATTTTCCTAATATCACAGCTATTTTCCTCGATAATGATGCCAAAACTTGTTGTGTTGATTTGGAATCACTAACTATCATCAAATTAATCAATAAATCCACATACAATTCTAATTCAAATCCAAATCAGCTTCATGGTAGTATACCGGTCGCAAGTAATAAAATGGAGCACATTTAAGACTTTGAAATGTCAAACTCAAAGAGAAAATGTGTGAATACTAGGGAAATCGAATTAAAATTATCCAAGAAACTCAAGATTTGTAATTTAAAAGGGTTAGATTGACTAAAACAAACCTAAAAACTTCCAACTTTGTAATTTCATTCCAAGTGATCTAAGGATAACCAAATGATTAATTTGCTAAGGACAAGGCCTAAATGACTTAAGTAAGTTATGAAATGGATTGGAATTTCTAACATAGGGCCTTCACTAAATTAAGACAAAGCTATGGTTTAGTCATTGTCTTTTCTCTAACCATCCTAAATTGAAGTTTGGTCATTAATTCAATTAATGGGAATTAAGCTTAAAGTTCAAGAAGTTTTAATCCGAAATTCCTATTCAAGATTATTGCTCTCATGATAATCAAGATAGATTTTTCAGATCTTTGAATTAAATTATATTGTTTACTGAAATTTTCAATGATTAAAGTAGCGATGGTCGGATCTTTAATCATATTATAAGTGGCCATCTCAAAATAGGTATTAAGATTTTAAATAAACAAAGACTATCATCCAGTCATGTGTTAAATACTCACTTAAGACATTTAAGAACCTATCCTTACCTAGAATTAAGCTCAAAACATCATACATAAACAAGAAAAAATTCATATTCATTATTAAAGCATATGTTCTTGACATATATATGAATAAAGGAGTGAAATATAAAGGATTCAAGGTTTAGAAAGCAACAAATAATCCTATAAAATGATAGACAACCTTAAATTAAGTGTATAAACTCCTGAGAATCCGCAAAATAAACTAGAAATTACAAAAACAAAGCTTGAAAAAAAAAGAACAAAAAAACCTAAAATTAGAGAAAGAAAAGGAAAAAGGGGAGTTTGATCTGAATTCTCTCTCTAATCTGTCCTAACTACTACAAAATTAATCTTTGAAGCTTCTTATATATGTTAACTTCAAGGATGAATAAGTTGGGCAAGTTACAGCAAGTTACAACTAGAAATATCTCTATAGGTACTAAAACAACACTTAAAGAGCGTAAAATAGCGAGATATAAAGGCGCCGTTTACGTCTTCTGCTTTGAGAGTATCACGTTGGTTGCTGAGCATAAAAGCGAGCTACTGAGGTTGCTATTTTAGTCTTATAAATTGACATTTCTGATAAATTTTCAATCATTTCTCCACTTTTTGACTTTCATCTGCATTGTACAACATTTGTAAACATAATTAAGTACTTTAGCATCAAATTGGAAGCAATGTGCTTTAAAATTAGATTAAATTCATATGAAAATACATTAAAACTAAGGCCTAACCCTTATCCACAATACCCAAATGAATATTTTCCATGGGCACTGATTTTCCTCAGCACTGGACTCCACTGCATTCATATTTACCACTATAGTTTTCCTAATAGCCTTTTTTCGTGGTTTTTTTAAAAATCCCACTAGCTAGGATAACTAATAATTCTGTAATAGCATTGCCTTGAGTGACTTGATTCACCATAATGATCATATACAAAATTGTTGGACTTCTTAATAGATTGATTTTTGCGATTCTTTCCTATGCTAGATGATGATTCTTGTCAGATTTGATTAGTCATCATCATCGAGTGTTCATAGATTAAGCAAGGTCCTCCTAATGTCTATCTTTGTTGATACTCTCTCCTTACATATGCATATTTGCTCTCCAAGTCAAGTTTTGGGTCTTTGTATAAGATTTCTCCCTGAACCTGATCAAACTCATAATCAAGTTCACTTAGGAAAATATGAACTCGAACCCTAGTCATTGCTAAATGTAACTCAGCTATTCCTTCAACTGTCCTGTTTAAGAAGTTGACCTATGATCAATTTCTTGAAAGATAGCCATAAGTTCATTATAGAATGTTGATAACTGTGTACCATCTTGTTTGGTAGAAAAAGATTTTTGATTTAATTAAAAAGATAAGTTTCATTAGATCCATCATAGAAGGTTTTTTTTTATATAGCCTCCCACATCTCTTTGGCTGTAGGAAGACGAACAAATTGTTGCATTAGCGATGGACTCATCGAGTCAGCAAGCCAACTTTTGACTGTTTGATTTTTCGTAATCCATGTCCCAAAATTAAGGTCTTTAGGTTTAGGTTTTTTTCATTGTCTTAGTGAGATATCCAACCTTATTTCATGCTCTGCTTTGCATCTCTATAAGTTGAGACCGTACTGAGTAATTAGTCTCATCAAGTATAACACATGTGGGAAAAGAATAATTGTTTTGTTGGATGATGATTGGTTATGTTGGTGGGTTATGTGTTAGTGTTAGAATAAGAGATCCGTGAGATGTCATTTGGTTTTTGAGTATAGGTTTCAAAAGCTAGGTTTTTTAATATAGGTTTCCAAGGGACTGCTCGGATACCATGTAATGAACGAAGGTAAATATTTCGATGTATTCTTCTCTCATATAAAGGCAATATAAATAGATATAATTACACTTTGGAAAGAATTCTATTCTAAGAAAGATTATAAAAGACCCTTATAATTATTCAATCATTTCCTAATAAATTGTTCCTATATTTATTCAGTCAATTATTCCTATATTTACTTTTGTATATACAATAACTTATGTCCACAATATACAGCTTCTAATTTTGACACAATTGCAAGGTAGGAATGCTCCCTTGATTTTACGATCTCATCACTAAGTTTTGAAACATTAAATCTAGTTATGATAAAATTGAAGCCTTGCGTAAATTATAATAATAAAAAAAGGAGTTGTGTAAACCTATAAATTTGGGGAAGCCTAAGATAGCCAAGAAAATGATGATGGATAATGGTTGGCGATTTCATATTTTGTAGGGCCAAGCAATCCACCTCCAAACTTTCGTTAATACTAAATGGATCAAGAACAATAAGATGAAATCCAAGGGATAAGACACCCGATGCGATTCGATTTTGACCGTCCCTAATTTTACAAAAAAAAAAGAAAAAGAAAAAGAAAAACCCTTTTTGCTTTCATTCAATTTTTTCTCTCCTTCAAACTTTAACTTCAAAAGGCAATGTGTTCCAGCCAGATAGGGTTCCATAATCCTAACAAGAATTATGTCTTCGACTTTTAACTGACAAGTTAATTGAGGATTCCAATCATCTTAAAAAAAACTCCACGCCGAAAGGATATAGCAATTGGAACTGCTACGCTCTGTGATGCTATTAAGTAAACGGTGATGTGAAGAAAAGCCATAAAGATTATACAAGTAACAGAGACAACTCATAAATGCTCTTGCAAATAGGAATGATTTTTCCTTTAAGAAGAGTAGTTCTACTTTTTAATAAAGATCTTCTCCACTATATAATCCTCATCATTAAGGTATCGTCACATCTAGAAAACAAATCTAATCTTTGATCAATGACCATTTTGCGGTTAAAATACTTCCACCCAAAAAAAAAAAAAAAAAACATCAACAAAGTGAAAAAACGACGTTTTTTCCTTTATAGATTAAAAATTTCTATCTTATACACTAATGTTTTTCCTTATACTTTTTTTTTCACTCCGTTATACTTCGTCTTATCAGTGTATCAACTTTTCAGAATCAAACTTATACTGTAGCTACCCCATAACAATTTAAGCACAGTATTTGAAGAACCATTTGAACAAAACCATATCTTTTCTCCACAAAACAATTTGTTTTTGCTCTCTATGGCTGTTACCAGTGTGAGTGAATCGAGTGCGAATTATAGTTTACTGCTAATTACAGTGTCATGAAATGAATGCAAACTTTATATCCTCCATGATGATATAGGGACCACAAGCAAGCCTAGGTAAGAAGAATGAATAAGGACCGCAATAATCTGATGAAAGTAGGGACAGACAAATGTTATACAGCCGACGTGGAGTGTGGATGGACTCCAAGCCCCTATTGGTCCGAAATCTATCCACGAAACCCACCTAGATTTCGTCTTTAGATTTCACGATCCGACATGGCTCCTTACAACGACACTCTTTCAGATTTCTTAGCAACTGCCTTCAGTGTTAAGACCATCCAAGTGTCCATTTTACACACAACACAAGTCCAAGCACAACTAGGAATATCTTTGCAATCGAAGCAAATATACTTGCCTCCTAGCTCTAGCCATGGCTGCTACATCTGGTGCTCTGCTCAATGGATTAGGATCCTCCTTCTTGTGTGGAGGGCAGAAAAGCAGCAAAGCCCTTTTGGGAATTGGAGCGAATAGAGTTGAAACTAGTGTAGCCGGTGCAAGGAAGTTGGTAGTAGTTGCTGCTGCTAAACCCAAGAAATCTTGGATTCCCGGGGTCAGGGGCGGAGGCAACTTCATTGACCCCGAGTGGCTCGATGGCTCGTAAGTTACATGAATTCCCTCTGTAGTACTTGATAAAAGTAATTTGTTTAAAGGACGTAGAATTAATGTCACACACACACCTTTTGGTTCAATATTCAGGCTTCCAGGTGACTACGGTTTCGACCCACTAGGCCTAGGAAGAGACCCAGCATTCCTGAAATGGTACAGAGAGGCTGAGCTCATCCATGGCAGATGGGCAATGACTGCGGTGGTTGGAATCTTCGTGGGACAAGCTTGGAGTGGCGTACCATGGTTCGAAGCTGGAGCAGACCCAGGTGCCATTGCACCATTCTCATTCGGCTCTCTTTTGGGGACACAGTTGCTTCTCATGGGATGGGTTGAGAGCAAGAGGTGGGTTGATTTCTTCAACCCCGATTCACAGTCGGTGGAATGGGCGACACCATGGTCTAGGACTTCCGAGAACTTCGCCAACGCCACTGGCGAACAGGGATATCCTGGAGGCAAATTCTTTGACCCCTTGGGCTTAGCTGGCACTCTCAAGGATGGTGTTTACATTCCTGATGTGGAGAAGCTTGAAAGACTTAAACTTGCAGAGATTAAGCATGCTAGGCTTGCCATGGTTGCTATGTTGATCTTTTACTTTGAGGCTGGTCAAGGCAAAACTCCTCTTGGGGCTCTTGGTTTGTAAATGTAGATACTAATGATTCGAGGGATTTAGAGCACAAGATAAATTATGTGTTGAATTGATCCACCTTATGAGTTCCCTCTGACATATTTCATTTTCTTCTTGTCTTGAATTTTGAACTTATATGTTGTTTTAACGGATTAACCGTAGACTTGTTTCCTATCTGTTAAAAGATGCAACTCAAAGCTTATAATAGACGCTATTAGGCAACAAAATAAAACAAAGATATTGGAAGCAAGAAGACAGCATGTTATAAGGCCAAAATACAACTTCAAGTATATATTTGTTACTGTATTCTACGAAAAGTAAATTAGGAGTTGAGAGTATTTCTTGAATTTTTTTGGATTTCTTGTTTTATTTTAGTTTAATTACACACTAACATGATCAAGTACATCAAATTAATCTTGACCCATCATCAAAATATCTAGTTTTAATTAGGTTGCATTTGGTTAGAATATAGTGGTTCCTAGTTAGATTGAATTGTATTTCATAATGTTCAATTAATTCCAAGGCTCAATCACATTTATTTCTTTAATTTCCAAAAAAGGACTTAATCACATTTCATTATAATCAATTCATATACATTAATCACAATCCAACTTAATTGCATTTTATAATGTTTAGTGTTACAATTAATTTTAATTCATACGCAATTACACTTTTAATTATTATTAATGATGTCTAATTAGATGTAAGTTATAGATGATTAATTTTAATTTTATTTGATTAACTTATAATTATGACAAAATTTTCAATTCAAGAAATTTAGATACTAATGTTTATTTTGATAAAAGTTAATTAGATTAAACTAATGTTGATTAAAATTTTCAATTTCAACTTGGAAAAATATTTAAAAAATAAAAAAGAAGAAGGAAAGAGGAGGAACAACATTACTTTATAAGTAGTTTCTTCTTCTTCATCAAGAGTGAGCATTCTCTTGATTCAAATATAGAAGTTATAAATTAAATAGAAGTGGTTATAAGATCATCTAATAATATTATATACACTTTAGGCCCTGTTTGTTTGTATTTTTTTTTGTTTTCTATTTCTACTTTTTTAAATACGAAAACTGAAAAAAGATAATATAAAAATAAAAATAATACACAAATATAATATGAACATTTAAAAAATAGTACAAAAAAACACACACACATAAAACAAATGAAAACGAAATTCTATTTGAGCACATTGGGTATTATTTCTCGTTTTTATTTTTAGTTTTAGTTTTTGTGTATGCGTATTGGTTTCTATATTATTTTTTAGGTTTTTGTGCTGTATTAGTATGATATCTTTTTCGATTTCTGAGTTGTTTTTATTGATTTCTATGTTTTAAAAAACAAGAAACGAAAAACGAAAACAGAAGTAGAAACAAACATAGCCTTAAGGGGATGTTTATTTGGGTTGTGGATTGTGATTTTTTGTTGTTTTTTTGTATTAATTGTTGTGTTTTTATTTTCAATTTCTGTGCTGTATTAGTGTATTTTCCTTTTTGATTTCTATGTTTAAAAAAATAGGAAACCAAAACTAAAAACCAAAACTCAATTAAATAAGATCTAAACTAAACATACCCTAATAACTGATATACGAATAATAAAATGGTATTAATAATACTTAAATTAAAAGATGATTGTTCTTCTTGAACCTTATACAATCACTTGTATGTAATACTTATAAGATAAAGAAAATAGTATATGCCCTTCTGTTTTCTTGTCTCTCTCACTATTTTAAGTGGGATTATAGATTATGCAAACCTAACCCTTATAAGTCACTTATATGTAGAGGGTTATGCAATGGTAAAAAAGACCTAAATTACTTAAGTCAAAAGTTTTGGGTAATATTATTAAGGTGTCGGATAAAATAATAACTCCACACCTAATAAACCTAATGAGAAGACCAGGTCTGCAAATATAATCAAGGGCCTATAGGTTTTCAATTAACCCACTTGTAAAATAAAATATTAATTCATTTAAGACCATATAGAAATATTCTAACATTTCCCAATTTGGCCAAACTATCCAAGGTTTAATAATTTCTTAACAAAAATTTAGCAAATAATTTGATTAGGTCAAATAACAAATTCAATAAGTTTGTGCATAATTTTGGAAAATATCTTAATATAAAGAACATGATTTAATAAACCATCCATACTAAATCATGATAGTTAATATATTGTAGTCAATATATAACATCTTGTAATCATAAGTATTTACAAATTAATTGACCCTTTTTGTAGTACTAGTGTAGTTTGACTTGAATAGGTGACCTATAAAATCATAAATCATGCATATCCATATTAGTCCAATATCGAATTAAGATCCTCGTCTTAAAACAAGACCTACTATTAATAATAGAGTTTATCCATAAATTGTAAAATCATAAATTATTTATAACTATATTAGTATAGTCCTAAACTGAGACCTTCAACTAAAATTAAGATCCATTATTCTTAAAAGAGACCATTAATTCTATATTGAGATAAATCATCAAAAGATCCAATGATCCAATGATCCAATGATCATAAAGATTAATCGTGGATAAACCAGCCACTTCCATAAAGAAGTCATATCACATCTAGAGATAAAAGAATTGCATGTAAGAAAATGTCTAAAGATGAGTCTTAGCGTTGTACTAAATTTGATATGGGAATAAAAAGAGTGCCTGGGATTTGTGACTGGTAGCTAAGATTTCCAATCATTCTCTTATATATAAAAAGAAAGATAAAAGAATTGCATGTGCACAAGCGCAATAAGATAGTTGCATGTATGTATTTCAAACATCATAATATAATAAATAAAGAACAAATTGCATCATGCCCTCCTATACTTTCAAAATTTTTTATATACGCCTTATACTTTATAAATTATACAAGACTCTCACATAGTTAGATGTAGTTTTTACTAGATTCCTTATTGTTAAAAAAAGTTGATCTCACTAATAACTACTGATATGACAGAGATGTTGACGTGGTAAGTGACATGACAGATGGCATGCGAAGGTACAATGAAATTTCTTTCAAAATTTTAGGGAGTGTGTATATAAAATTTTCAAAGTTAAAAGGGGTGAAATGAAATTTAACTAAATTACACAGATAAAGTGTAATTTATTCTATTTTTCTTTCTAAAATATATATTTATAATCACAATATTTATATTAAAAATAATCCTAGGATAAAAATTTTAGAATTTTAAATAATTAAAATAATTATTTTAATGAGATATATTTTAATATTTCTACTTTACTATACATATAAATTCATAGATTAAATTCGAATAAGTTTTAACCTATTTTATTTAGATCTAATAGAAATTGAATATAAAAAAATTCTTTTAGGTTTAGAAAATATAAAATCACATATAAATCAAACTATTATCAATGCAAACAAAATTTATCAATTTAAATTAATTATTAGTGTATTATTTGTATGATAAAAACGTTTATCTTACTTATATATATATATATATATATATCTAGTGTTATATGTATTAAACTTATAAAAGATAAAATATTTTTATACTTTATATGATTTTTCAAATTTTAATTTAAAAATTCTGTATACTTTATTAAAAAAATACAATATTTATAACTCATATTTTTTAATTATTAAAAATTTTATTTTAATTATTAAAATCTTCTATTAATTAAGTTTGAAATCATTTAACTTCTTATAGTTTGGTTAATTATTAATTAGGTCTCTAAAGTTATAACTTATTTCATCAATTAGTCTTATACTACGTGGTAATCGTGGACATGTCGCTAGTCTATGGAGGATAAAAATAATGAAAAAAGTAATTTGAAATTTTATGAACTTATTTAATAATTTTGAAATTATAAGAATCTAATTGGTAATTTAATAAACCACAAATGTCTAGAGTAATTTTAACCTACAAATCTTCATAAGAGCTGTTGAGATTAATAAATAATAGGAATTAAAAAAAATCAAGAACAATACTAGTTAGACTTTCAAAAACTAATAGTTAAATATTTAAATTGTTAATTTGTTACAAAATAACCCATGCTAACAATTTCGCTAAAGATTTTGATGTAGCAAACACGTCAATATGGGCTACATCTATCTGATTCGCACATGAATGCCACATAATTTTTAAAATTTTTTTTGTAAATTTTATGTTAAAAATATTTCTAAAAAGTTTTAGTTTAAAATGTTTATTGAAAAATTCTCTTCTTCCTCTTAGTTTAAATAAATGCCCTTGATTAAATAAATTCCTTTGTACCAAACTTCATGATCCAAAATTTGCTCCATACTTTAATAAAAGAACAATCTTCGACTCACTCTAGCAGCAATCTTTTGATCATTTAGTTAAAAAATAAGTCCATGATTGGATTATACACATCCATGTCTTTGAAGCATGATAACCTCGACACTCTAAGCTTAAGACATCGAATTCAAAGGAAAAGTAATGATCTTTGCATAGGAGCACGATCTTTCTATGATTATAAAATCAAAAACAATTTAATTGCCCCTAGCAACCTCGTCCCCCAAAATTCAATTTCCAACAATTCTCACACAAACTAGGAACTTCAGACAATAAGCTTGAACCCAACTCAAAGAGAGCCAAATTATCATGTAGCAATTGAGTCGTAGGCAGTAAATCAGAGGACAAAAACAACTTCTTGGGATGAGACATGCACAAGAAGGTAACGCGAGTGATAACTTAGAGCTCAGCAAGAAACCTCGACATAACATCTTAGGAGTTGTTATCTCAACGACGAGGGCATTTATATGGCACGTAATATTCTATAAGGTTATGGAAGGAGAGGAGGGATGTGGAGATGGAGTGGCGAAGGGAAAGAGGGAGAGACGGGAAGAGTAGAGAAGGGGGAGATATCAAGGTTTTGAATACCATACCAATATCGGTATTGGGTTTATTTTTAAAATGGAATTGTATCGGTACCAGTACTAGATTTGTTTTTAAAATTATAAATAAATCTCTGAATTTTATAAAATTTATAAAATAGTCCATAAATATATTTGTAATAAGAAATACAAATTAAACATATAAATTTAAAAGGTCAAAATACAAAATTTTCTTTTTTTCAATTTTTTTAATTTTTTTATTCCCGGTATCGGCCGGTACGACGTGTTACGACCGATACAGGCCGAAATGGCTAGTACCAACCAGTATTCAAATTTGGCACGGTACAACTCATTTCTGTTCTGTTTTCCTGTCGTTACGGCGCATATAGACCAATATCGATCGGTACGGAATGGAATTTAAAACCTTAAGAGATATAGAGTGGATTAGGGATTTAAGAGGGGAATTGAGAATCTTCTGGTGAAGAGAAGGGGCCTTTTAAAGAGTCTCTTACTAAATTAATTAAATTTTATTTTAGCTAAAAATTATATAAAAATTAATTATTTTTCACATGTGATATCCACACACACACACACACACACACACACACACACACATATAACATGTATTAAAAGGCCATGCTGATGTATTGATAATGTTAGCACACTTAGCACTTTTGTTAATGACAAATTATTTTTATAAAAATAAAAATAAAAATATAAGTATTTGATTACTACTTTTTAAATTTTTTATTAATATTATAAAATTTGTTAAAATTTTGAATTTTTATAATTTATTTTAAATAATATTATAAATATTTACAAGACAAGGATGAAGATTTACATGACAAAGTTATTAAGATAATTTGATAATACCTTTTATATTTTAACTTTAGTAGTTTATAAGCATTTTTATCCTATTCATCATAATTTTATCTAAAAAATTCTATCATTTTGTTATCGATCTCTTTTTAATAGGTAAAAGATAGATTGAGGATGATCTCATTCTTATTGCTACTTGCTTATAATTGTTTGAAGTTTTATACTATTTCATAAGTAGTCGAAAGTTAAATACACAAAATTAAATCATTAGCTAATGATCACTGTGTTTTATTTTTTATTTTCTTCTGCATACTTGATTGGTTTGTTTCATTTTTATTTTCTTTTGTATACTTGACTGGTTAAGTGTATAATACTCACATTCTCAAGTAAAAGGACAAGTGTTTACACACTAAATATATTGCCTGATAAGATATTTTGTATCATATCCATAGTGAGTTGTATTATGGCAATGAGGGAAGACATACCTTCCAATTCATCTTCTTCCTTTGTCCACTATCAAATTCCATCAATAGTTAGACAATTGTCTTAACTTGGAAAAACTTTCATAGTAGATTAACAAAATGACTAATTGAACATATTATTGCAATTTCACATATTTTGGAGTTAGTCGATAATTGCAAGAATGTTTGCAAGATCTACCAAGATGTAAATGCCAATGGTGTTGCTCTTTATATGGGTGGATACCTAGCTGTATTGATGGTATATTAAGCATTCATAAATTTCAAAGTCTCAATAAATATTTATTCTTACACAAAATATGTAACTTATAATAGTTGACTTCAATTTTTGTTTATTTTTAGATTTTAATTTAGATGGCTTATGCATGAACCATCCCTTTAAGTTGGGGGGAAAAATGTCAAGGATCACATTGTAGGATGACATTATGATTAATAAGTGTAAGCCTTATGTTACTTAAGAGGGGAGGAATTAGGTGTTAAATTTTTTTTTTCTAAACTAGCAATTAAATCAAAATTTCTTAATTATGTAGTCCTTAAACAAATATTTCAACCTATATTATGCTAATTCAATATAACTAAATCAACTTCAAACAATTACAAATCAATCATAATATGCATAAAATTTAAAGGATAAGGAAGAAGCATACATAAGGATTTTGATAGCGGTTCAGCTAACCAGTTTTAACCTACGTTTACTTCTAATACAATTATTGGATTTTTTACTAACACAAATCTTCTTTAGGATGAAAAGGAACCCTTACAACTTCTTTCTACAAAGGGGGTAAAGATCAACCCAATAATCTTACTTAAGTATAAAGAGTAACCCAATACAATCTTTTTTAAGTAGGTAAAGAGGAACTTAATTCAAAATCTTCTCTTCTATAGGTGAAGAGTAACCCCTTTAACTAAAACTCAAAATCAATAACTTTGGTCTTAAAATCAACCCCTCATTAATACATCTCAATTACACCCAATCCTAAATACTTGCTTTATCAAAAGAATATTTGAGGGGCTCAAAATGATGGAAAAAATGAAATAAAATTAAATATTAAGACCAACTCTTTCTTTAATGCTCATATAATAACCAAAACCAACATAATTATCATTCAAGGTTCTTTCAATCAACAAAAAATCTTCAAGTCTATTTACCTTTATGCAATATATTTATAGGCTTCCCAAGCTTTCCAAGCCATTAGAAGCATAAAAAGATGTTAGAAATGTTAAAAACCCATTAAAGACCTGTTTTGGAATTAACCGTTACCCTTGATATAGCTCAATTGGTTGACCTATACTATTAGTCGATCGGTCTATTCATTTGGTCAACTGGAACCTTTAAAAACTTGACCCACTTGACCAAGATGGAGAGGTCGACTTGCTAGACCAATCAACTGGAAACTTAGTTTCCAAGTTCTGCTACTTACACGGACCATCCAATTATAATACAAACCAAATCTAATTTGATTTAAAAAAATTCTAACAGGTTAGAAATAACTTCTAAAGGTAGTTTTGAACACCAACACATTATAATTCAGCTTAAAAACAAATTCTAGCCTGGTTTTAAAAAAAATTAACACATCTCGTAAAACTTTCACTTTAAACCAATTCCAAACTATTTATAAACATACCAAAAAATTTCTTTCAATCCAAGAACACTTTATAAAAATTTCAAAATTATTTGTATGGCTGTTTCAATTACCAAAATATTTCAACCGTAAATTTTGCCTTGGTTATTGAAAATTTTCATACTTAATAACTGTAAACCTTTCCAAAAACTCTACCAAGCATTTCAAAAACTAATTTTCACAAAACAACTTGACTTAACATATTCAAAACACACTTAAAAAACTTGAAATAAATTAAAAAAAAAACACTTTGACATGTCAAGAGAATTTATTTTAAAACCATTCACACAATTTTCTCTTGATTATGAAATTTTATACTAATGTGAAATTTTAAACCAATTCCTATTATAAAAATTTCATAAACAAAAATAAATAATTTTAAACCAATTATATCTTTCATATAATTGTACTTGGTATCTATATGTTTTGTATTATAATAAAATTTAGGGTCATTTGTATAAGTGATTGTAGCTTGACTATCACAATTGATGGCCATTAGATTAATTTTGCTTTTGATGACTCCTAAATGTACCAAGAATCAATGAAGCTACACAAACTCTTGCACTACAATTGAGAATGCTATAAATTTTGCTTCCATCATGGACAATGCAATGTAGGATTATTTCTTACTTTTCCATGATATTGCTCCATTACTGGGTAAGAATACACATCTCAGGGTGGATTGTCTTTCATCTAAACCTCCTTTCCACTTTGCATCTGTTTACCCTTGTATATGTAGATCGTTTACTTAATAATATAATTCATAGTCTGTTTTACCCTTGAAATACCACAATATTCTCTTTACTACTTTCAAATGTACATGTCTTGGATTTGATTGATACATGCTCATCATTCCAATAGCGTAACAAATATTTGGTCTTATACACATCATTGTGTATAAAAAACTTTCAATTGCACTAGAGTTGGGAACTTTCTTCATTTTTTCCTGTTCTTGTGGCGTTGTTGGGTAATTTCTCTTATTGGAACCTTTACCTTTAACAATAGGCTTATCAATTGGTTTGGAATCTTGCATATGGAATCATTTAAGAATCCTTGAATATATGTCACTTGAGAAAGCGATAACAACCTTTTTGAATGATCTTTTGAAATCTTAACTCTAAGAATGTATACTACTTCACCTATGTCTTTAATTTCAAACTCAGATGATAATCAATCTTTGATTTGCTTAATGAACACACAATAATTGCAAGAAATCAAGATATCATCTACATATAAAGATAAAATTGCAGAATTATCTTTATTTCTTTTAATATACACATAGTGTCCTCATTGATCATTTAAAAATCATACAAAATGATTATGTTATGAAAATGAATGTACCATTGTCTTGAAGATTGTTTCAAGTTATAAATCAACTTTAATAATCTACATACGTTATTTCTTAGCCTGTCTCAATGAAACTTTTAAGTTGTTTCATATAGATTTCTAACTCTAATCTCTATTGAGAAAATCAGTCTTTATATCCATTTGAGGTAATTTAAGATCTAGACTAGTTATTATAGTTAGAATAAGATGGTTTGAAGCAAACTTCATAACAAGTGAAAAGTTTCGTCATAATCAATTCCCTTATGTTGTGTATATTTGTTTGTTATCAAGCGTTCCTTGTATCTTTCAATACTACTATCATATTTTAATTTTATTTTGAGAATCCACTCATTTCCAATCACTTTACGCCCTTCAGGGAGATTAACCAAGTTCCATACTTAATTGTAGTTTAAAAAATTCATTTCTTCTTTCATTACTTTCATCCATTCTTCTTTAGCAAGACTAATAAAAGCCACATATACATTTCTTAGCTGTTCTTCCTCTTGTGGGATAATTATATTAATTTCTCCTTCGATCTCAAAACAATGTTAGGGAATTATTCCTCGATTACTTCTTCCTAAATGAGGTTTATTAGAAATAGATTCATGAGTTTGATTACTCCCACTTGGATCAATCATTATAGGGAAACTTTTAATGGAATTTCTCTTATGCGGTTGAAGTTCCTTTTTTTGATTCTTCATAATAGAATCATGTTGATCAAGAGTATAATATAACAAAAGGTCTTTGCCTATTTCTCCTTTCTTTAGAAAATCATTCTCTAAGAATTTTACATCTTGGGATTAAAATTCAGTTAATCCTTCATTACCTTGTTTACCAATGAACATATATCGTTTTGAGTGTTCTGAGTATCTAATGAAGATACTCTTTCTCCTCTTAAGCTTAATTTCCTATGTTTATGAGAAAGGTCATAAACATAGTCTGCACACTCCTAAGGTCTAAGATTTGACATATCAAGTCTCTTACCAATCAATAACTCATAGGTTATGCTAGTAAATAATTTTGTGGGCCACAAAATTAAGTACATAAGTGGTTGTTAGCAATGTATCACCCCAAAAGGTGATTAGTAAATTTGCCTGTCCCATCATAGACCTAATCATTTCTAATAGCATCATATTTCGTCTTTCGGCGATGCCATTTTGTTGTGAGGTTCTAAGAATTGTTAATTTCCTTTATATTCTTTTCTCATCATATAATGCCTTGAACTTATTAGAGAAATATTCTTGTCTTTGATTAATCCATAATGCTTTATGTTTGTATCTAATTGATTCTCAACCAAATTCATATATTTTATGAAACAATCAAATGATTTTGAATTATCAGAAATTAAATAGACATGAATATATTAGGTATAGTCATTTATTAAGGTAATGAAATAGATTGCCCTACATCTAGCCCTTGTGTTCATTGGACCAAAGATGTTAGAGTGGACTAATTGCAATAGATATAAATCTCATGTTCCCTTTCCAAATGGCTTTCATGTCATTATACAAGTTAGACAATGTTCACATATAGGTAGATTTATTTGACATAAATTACCTAAAAATCTTTCTTTAGCTGATCGACTTGTTTGATTTTGACTAATATAACATAGTCTGGCATACCACAAAGTTGTATCAATGTTAGAATTAATAGATGTAAACAATGAATAACTAATATTATGATTTTCATTCAAAACATCTAGTATAATAAAACTATCAAAAATGAAACTCTGACCATAATAAATAGATCCAAGAAATATATCCATTCCATCGTTGTGAAAATTTTTATTGAAACCAAATTTAATAAACATCAACATAGATAAATGACTCCTACATATATATAGAGCAAATAACATTTCATGTAAGATGAGGGGACATCCACCATGTATGTCTAATTTACATGTGCCAATTTCCTATACATCAACTTTAGAATTGCCACCTACATAAAGCCATCTACTATCATGTGGGAGTTACGAAACTCAACTAAGGCATCTCTATCCTTCACTATATGGTTGATTTCTCTTAAGTCTATAATACATAAAGAATGTGATTCAGTTAAAAAATAGAACAAAAAACATGCATTACACAAATTTTTATACTATAAATCTATACCGTTTTTGGCTTTGTACAATCTTGAACAAAATGTCCCTTATTGCCATAAGTATAACACTTTATTTGTTTCATATTCTTCTTATTTAAGGGATGCTTACCCTTTCCTTATTGATTCCATTTATCCTTCTTGAATTCTTGAGTAGAGTGGTTGAATTTCTTATTCTTCTTTCACTTATGTCCACCGTAATGCTTACGTTTTTTGTTCATAACGCCATATGAGTTAAAACCAATTGCATATACCTCAGAAGATAACTTTGAGGCTTCAAGACATTCTTCCTCCAACATGAGATGCCTTGTAGCATCTTTTGTTTTTTTGATGCCCTCATTATGAATTAGATTCATGTTTATATACTCCTAACTCTGAAGTAGTGAACGAATTATTGCTTGTACTTACTATTTATCAGAAAGCTCATGACCAACATCTCACATCTCACTCATTATATTAGACATTTGTTTCAAATGCTTTTACATGGTATGATTTGGGTGTTTCTTATAAGTATCAAGTTTAATTGTGAGAGACCTTATTTTAGTCACTAAAGTACCTCCAAAATGTGCAGCTAAAGCAAGCCACATGTCCTTGGTAGTTTCAAACTTTTAAAACTCACACAAGATGTCATTGTTTATGCTACTTAGCAACATAATACGAGCAAATGAATTCTTCTTTTTCCATAGCTTGTATGCATCATAGCCTTTCTTATATTGGGCCATAGTACTCTCCTCAAGAACTTCCATGGCTATATTCAAAGGTTTGAGAGTCTCTTACTCTTCCAGTACATACTAGATTTTCATATTCCAGATTTCATAATTATTGTTGTTTAATTTCTCACCCCTATTGATGTTAGTAACAATGTTCTTTCAAGTAGTAGCCATTGTCAAAACACTAAGTTTATACAATAAGAAAGAAATATATATGCACGTTAATGTCATAACAGTTATTCATAGAGTAAATAATTTGATCACAATTGCTTATAAAATCGAAGGTCCAGTAATGTGTTCAATCATCATTCATACAATAATCAAACCCTAATTACCATCCTTTAGATGCATTCCTTTGTTAAACACTTATAACCATATTACATTAAGTTCTCTACAAACTATGAAAGGTCTACACATAACGAACCCTATGTAGAAAAGAGTTAATGAGTTCGGACAACAAAGTTTGCTAAGTTTGATCTGCAATAACTCTTACTATTTCTATTGGAAAACCTATAGGATACAAACTCTTGATCAACTATCTTCTTTAACTCTCTTTAATAAATGTCATCACTAATGAATTATAAGTCCTTTTATTGGCCGTTTCCTTATTCCAGAGCACTCTGAATAGTTTGCCTTTGGTTGAGGAAATGTTAAAATTAAGGTTAGGTACCTTACATTAACTTCTGCATAAGTTAGACAACCTCCAAAGTATAATTCTTGCATCATGTTATTAACTGAAATAACATGTTGTGTTAGACCTTCTTCGGGAACTAAACATATATTGACTAATTGTATAAACATGCTTCCAACATGTCTTTTCTATGCCTTAGTTAAGATAAGTCTAGTTGTTCTCTTTATAGTAGGTACCTCCCTGAAAAACTCATTTTCAAGAGCTAGAGGAATACATATAAAGTTCCAGAAATCATAAAATAAACAAATTATTTTGTCTAATCCAAAGCGAATTTATGCTCATATAATGAAGTCACTTTAATTCTATTAACAATTTCTAATTTGAACTAATTAAATTATGCTATTAATTTCGAATAAATTAGAAACTTATTTCTAATTTATATTAAATATTTGACTAAAATAGATTTAATTAATAAATTTATTTCTAATTTAAATTATAATTGAATTAATCAATTTTATTATTTTTATTTAATTAGAAACTAATTTCTAATGAGACTTCTTTCTCATTTCAACTAAGCAAATTGGTTTAATTTAATTAAAAAACAAAATTTCTAATTGTAATTCAACTAAAATAATTAGTTTAAGTCAATTAGCAAACTTATTTATAATTTTGTTGTACTTAGCAATTTATTTCGAATTTTTATTTTAACTAAACAGATTAGTTCCATTAATTAGAAAATTCTAATTTTATTCTAATTAGAAAACTAAGTCCTAATTTTATTTTCATTTAGAAACTTATTTCTAAAGTTTATTTCACTAGATAAATGAGTTTACATAAACAGAAGAACTAGTTCTAATTTTTAATTAGATATTAGTTTTTAATATTTATTTAACTAAACCAATTAGTGTACTGAAATTAGAAAACTTAGAGTATGTTTGGTATTACTTTGTGTTTTTGTTTTTGTTTTTGTTTTTGATTATATGTATTGGTTTTTACGTTTGTTTTTGTTTCTGTGCTGTATTAATATGTTATCTTTTTTGATTTATGTATTATTTTTATTGATTTATGTGTTTAGAAAAATAAGAAATGAAAACTGAAAACTAAAGTAATAACAAACAAGGCCTTAATTTCTAATTTTTTAATGTTAATTTTAATATAAAGGCCTAAGCCTTATAACTTCAATCCTTCAATTTAAACTTAAAGAAGCCCAATGAAATTGACTAAGAGTCCAAAAAAAAAAAAAAAAACTAGCCCAATGTCCACAAAACAAATGTGGCCAACTAATTGTCTCATCCTTGACAGGCGAGGGCCATGATGATCGCGTGCACACCTTGCCCTCCTTATTTTTTTTGCACTTTTTTTAATACTTGTTTCATTTGGTTGTCTTTCTTTCTACTCATTAGCGTCTTTATCTAAATTGTCATCCAGGCTTATAAGGATCAATAGCACCAACAACCAAAGAAAAAAAGGTGGTTGTTATTTTGGTCATCTGTTTTGTATTAATCAATCAAAAACAATCTTATTCACTGGCAAACTAGAAGCATTCATAACACTCTCCAATGGATTAGTCACTTACTAATTAAGTAACTAAGAGTAAGATTTGTGTTTCTTAACTATGTTTACACCGTAAATCATGGCCTCTTAAAGACATTAATCAAAGGCAAAAACAATGTAATAAAACCATTAAGTATGCACTTCAAAACAGTAATACAAAGTGCCACAAAAAAAAAAAAACTCAAACTATAAAGCATCCATAAAAAAATTGAACATAATTCATGTTAGGAGTAGATAAGCGTCAACAACATGTAACAGATAAGATTATGATATCCTTAAGATGCATTTTAAAATAATATAATCGTAGCTCTGATACCAATGTTAGAAATCAAAGTAATCACAAAGATTATGCGAGGATCATTCAAAATATGTATAATCTAAAGCATTCACTTATGGATTATCTTTATACTTCACAGGATATGAGGATGTTCTAAGTTGCATATAATTCTCTTCCTTTCGGTCTCCTAGATTCACGGATCCTATATATACCCACACACTGAATCTTTTATTTTAAACACATCTTTTAACTACCATTTTATAGTTAAGTTAATAATAATAATAATGACCTATTTATTACAATTATAATAATAGTAGTAGGTGTATAACTGTCACTATTCTTAAGATACATTTGAAATTAGGTTAATTCAAGTTGTTAATATTCAATTTCCTTTTCAATATGTTGAAATTGCATTTGATGTTTTAGTTACAAAAATATCTAATTGTGAAGTTTAGTTTATGCCTAACCTAGTGTCAAGCTATATGTATAATCCTTTTGTGATTGTGGAATGGAAGCTCTAATGAATACATCCTAGAAATTAAATTATTCTTTGAAGAATGTTTTATGGATGTCCTAGATATAGGGTATGACACTGTATTGTAATGTTGAAGCTAAATTTTCTCATACATATTTTAATGCCATCTTTTTCTTTATGTAAGGTAAGAGTGTATAGAATTTCTTTGTTTAAGATGATGAATTCACATTAAGGAGCTTTGAAGGGGATGAATTGAGCATTAAAAAAATCTTCTAAACTAATTGAATTAAGTTCACCTAAACTGAATTCAAAGTATGTAATCATTAAAGCAATATTCAACTTAATGTGATAAGCAAATGTCAATGTCAATTAAACAACAATATAACCAATAACCAAACCACACAATAAGAAATAAATAAGGAGTACAGGATTGAGAAAGAACATTAAAATTTATAGTAGTTCAACAATCTCTAAAAATTGCCTAATCCTCTCTCCAATTATTTATTGAAAATTTGACTAACTCACTATAACAAGTACAATTTTCTTCTAGGGTGAAGAATAACCTTTATAAGACAAAAAATTCTTTATTAAAGGTGATGAGCAACCTTTAATAGCTGTTTTTGAGACAGAAAGGAGCCTTTACAAGACCAAATAACCAAATGATTGAATAATCCCCTTTTAAGTAA
>JAOXYD010000005.1:13541002-13552116 GCA_028565735.1 Pinacopodium congolense
GCCATTGCATATTAGTATTAAAGCAATTGCATGTTTAGGATTAAAATTCTTTGCATAACTATTAAAATTAGCACATTACATTATAATTGTTGCATGACCTTGAAAATAGATGCTTCACATTGATTTTCGCATATGATTTATTTTGAAAAGATGCTTTAAACATATTTTGAAAATGATTGTTGAAATTAGTATCATATTTTTTTTATAATTAGTTTCATATTTTTAAATTTTCAATTGATACCATATATTTGACATCTCAATTAGTATCTTTTCTTACATTTGATATCAGTTAGCATCATACTCTTACAATTGGTATTACTTTTGGTTTTTACAATTGATATCATCTGTTTACAAATGTTTACCATATTATTTTATAATTGGTATAATGTTTTTCGAATAATTATCATAATTTACAATTGGTATCATTTTTTAATCATTTCTTTTCAATTAGTATCACTTTTAAAATTGTACATATTTATTTTTGAAAAAGCTTTAAGATAAGCATTTTCCCCTTATGTGATTAAATGTTTTCAAATGCATAGATTTAGTGAGAGTATCTCCTCTTTACATAAACTTGGTGTTGCACAATGTTTGATTTTGAAGCATAATATGTATAAATATGTGTTTTGATGTAAAATTGCATAATATGTGCTTTTAGTGCATAAAGGTACATAATACATGTTTTTTATGCAAAATATCCATGATATGTGTATTGTAATATTTTTTGTATGCATGTTCATACCTTTTATACTTTATTGTTCCATAATATATAATTGCATTCATTTAGGTGGAGCATTACATACAATTGGAATTTTCTTTAAAGATGAATAAATTAAGGGAGAGTAAGTTTAAAGAGATTTACAATTGGTTTTAAGTTTTTTTAATTATTTACAATTAGTGTTCTTTTTTATGATGTCAAAAAGGGAGAGAGAGTAGTATGACATTAAGATTGAATGTGAGTTTTAAATATAAAGGGAGAGAGCAATATAATTTCAAAATGTGTCATGCCATGACAAGAAATATGTTTTGTATACTCTTAATATCACATGTTTTGTCATTACCAAAAAGGGGGAGACTGTTGAACCAAGGTGGTTATAATCATGTGTTTTGATGATGATAAAACATTATTATTACTAATGTTTGAGTTTTGATGTGCAATTAAGATAAGTAAATGGTTAGAGTGCAAAAATATATTTGTGGAACCAAAGGTAGAAGAGCTCAAGCATTAAAGGGTGATTAAATCATTTGATTGATATGCTAAAATTGTGTTTATTGTTGTCATTGAGTTTTAACTGATTGATTGAAGTTGTAGTAGGTTTATTGCATTTAACTTACATCATTTTCATTATTAAAATTGTGCATCCTTAGGCTGGAATATTAAGATAACATGTATTTGACAACTTGTGTTTATATTAGTTAAATCTAATTTGTGAATGCATCAATCACATTTTCAGTATTTCAATTTGATTTTTTATGATCTATTAATGAATTATGACGCTTGTTGTAATCTTGGTTTGCCTTTAGAAAAATCTGAATCATTTTATATTGCATGAGCTTTAACGAAACACCATTGAAGGTGTATTGGGTTACTTAAATTTAGGGGATTCATTTATGATAATTATTGATTGATTAATAGGCTACTCTTTGCCCTTAAAATAGGCTTAAAAGGTTGCTCTTGACCATAGAAATCAAGATTTTAATTGTGTTGATTATTGATTGTTAATTGGATTGCTCTAGGCCTTGTATGTGCATTAGAGATTGCATAAGGCATAAGTATTGCTTTTATTGCATTCGAGTCCTTATCTTATATTGATTTTGATCAAGGTTTGATAAGCTATATAAGCTTGAGTAGAGGCTCTAGTAGCCTAAGTTAGGGGCTATGTTTGTGGTCCAAATTGTATAATTTGGTTGAGATTTTTAGGGTTACTCTTCACCCATTTCAGTAAGATTGTGATAGGTTCCTCTTGATCGTAAAATTCAAGATTATGATAAGTTCCTCTTAGCCTTTAACCAATATTTTTTTATAGGTTCCTCTTTGCCTTTAACCAAGATTGTTGGATAGGTTCCTCTTGGCCTTTAATCAAAATTGTTGTAAAGGATTCCTCTTGGCCTTATAATCAAGATTGTTATAAGGGTTACTCTTCGCCCAATTAATGTAAGACTAGTTGTTATTAAATTTCCAACATATAGTTGGAGAGAGGACGTAGCCTATATTTGGGGTAGGCGAACATCTATAAATCTTGGTGTTCGTCTCTTTCCTTATCCTCCTTATATTTTTGCTTATTATGTTTGTCTTATTATTACTTGAATTTGATTGATATTGGCATAAGCATAATATTCCACTTAGGATGAATTTTGTTTCAAAGATTGCATATAATTAAAATTGGCCTAAGGTTTTTAAAGTGTTATAATTTATAAAGAATATTGTAAATACCCAATTCACCCCCCTCTTAGATGTCATAGGGCTTACAGTAACAACTCTTAATGCTCCTTGTAACACGGATAAATCTTGGCAACTATGCCAAAAACATGATCATGTAAGTTTTAATTCTAAAACAATACTTATACACCTCACAACACTAGGTAAGTGAGCCTATTATTGCTAAAATCAACTTAGACTTACTAAAGTGCTAATGAATAAATTGAATCTAATTGAGTTTTATTATCTAAAAGGAATTTTCTCAGATGATCCTTATAGTAATACAATTCATACAACTCAAGCCAATTTCTTCATTACTACAAAATCTAATCATACAATTGTTAAAATCAACTTAGACTTACTAAGGAGCTAATGAATAAATTAAATCTAATTGAGTTTTATTATCTAACAGGAATTTTCTCAAATGATCCTTATAGTAATACAATTCATACAACTCAAGCCAATTTCTTCATTACTACAAAATCTAATCATACAATTGCAAACATAAATAATTGTTTTGGAAATAATTGTATTAAATTAAAACATAAAGTGACATTCCCATACCATAGAAATTCCTTAAATGTTCCTATTTAAATAACAAAAACAATTATTTCAAAGCAACGTGAATAAACTAAAGAACATTCAAAAGTAAAGAATAAGAATGCTTATGAAAATGAATGCTTCTTCTTCTCCCAAACTTTTCACTTTTTAATCTACCAATTCAACTTCATTTCTTATCATGAAGCACAACCCACTGGATTCTCCTAAGTCTTTATGCCTAATGTGCTATGTGTCTATCTAAGTTTCAAAAGATAAATAACCAAGAACACACTAACAATATCATAACACATAAAAAGTCTAGTGTACCTATCGGATATAATGCATCTAGGATAAGTGTAGGAATCGAATCATAAGGACTACTATTACTAATGAATCCCTATCTAAATCTAGTTGTCCACTCAAAAGTGAAAGGTTGATTGATTGATTTGATGATTAAAAGAAATAAATCAATTAAAGTAAAATTCTTAGACAAACGTATAAGAAGAAATAATCAATGATTAAGGTGAGATTTAGGTAATTAATCCATATAGGATGTGTACGTACCCATTGTTTATCTTACTTTAATTCGAACTCTAAATTTGTTAAACTGTATATTCCCTAATGTAAATTACACTATTTCTTAGGTTATGTAACTATATTCCAATTAATTAAACTAAGAATAAATTCTCTCTATCTCGTTATGTTGACTAAATGCATTATTCTATTCTATGGAATCTATTATTATGGCTAAATTCACATCTAAACCAGATATCTTATATAAGCTTATCTCTAGGTCTCTGTGAAAGATGTTCCATTCATGGAATGATTTAATGCATATAAGAAAATTTGTAATCTCAATCATATTCATAATCAAAGCTTTAAAATCAACATTTATGTTTACATAAAAATTGAATCCAAAGTGATTAACATCCATGAAAAAAATCTAATTCAAAAACTTGGAACTCAAGAATTAAAATAAGAATAACAAGAATACTTCATTCTAAAGTTCGTATAAAAAACCCAAAAATTATAAAGAGTTTACCTACTTTAAACATTGTTTCAATCACGTAAACAAACATAAAGAAGAAATGAATAAGAAAGTTCATCATAAGTCTTCTTAAATCCTTGAATTCTTAATTTTGGATGGTGAAATCCTTCTTAGATCATTGACTTATTGCCTTTGGATGCTTCCTCCCCATCAATCTTGGTTGAAACCCTTTAAAAATGATCTAGGACTTGATTTATCACCTTTGACAAATGAATATATGTGTTTTGTAGCAAACCAAAACCATAAAGTATGAAATTAGGTTATTTACGGAGGGCAGTGATATCCTGATCATGGCAAGTGTTAGACCCCTAAGTCCATGCAGCGGGATCGTGCGAGTATTGGCGAGCCTTGGCCAATGCTTGGCACGTAAGTCAGCACGAGGAAGGAGTGTTGACAACAGAACAAGGTAAAGTCCCGAGAAACTTGCGAGTAGGCGAGGAATGCGGGAAGTGTCGGCGAAGATCTCGGGGTAGGCGAGATTTGACACATGGAGCACCTTCAGAGGAAGGTTAGCCGGATCATACGCATGAAGAGGGCATGCGAATCTGCTAAGGCAAACGTGGGCAAGTGGGATCATACTTGGTGCGAATTTTGGTAGAGTCTCGGACCTTGCAGGGATTGACTTGTCCACACACTCGGATGAATGGACCACGACTAACGGACTTGGCGTGGGTAAGTATTGGATCGGGCTAATGTGCTATGCGGGCTTCGGCGACATCACACAGCATCATCTACGGAAAGAGATCGTGGGAGATCTTGGATGATGTGCCGACAGATAGAGTTGTAGTGGGACTGAACATCTAAAGATAAAGATCTTCGAGGATAAGGATTCAGAGTCCTAGTCAAATGTAAACTCTTATCTAGTTATATTCAGTTGTAATTCTATCTTATCAGTTAGAGTCCTATTTAAATGGGGGTGTCATCTGATTAGCCACATGATATAATCATGATAATGGTAGAACGTGATCTTAGCACGATCTTAGGAAGTGGGGTTCAGTTAGGATTCGGATTTAAAACTTGACTGTAACTTGGCTTCCAAGGCAGAAGGCCTATATATAGCTCATTCGAGCTTAGCTCTACTCACTTGATTAGAGAGATCTTCCTTGTATTCTTTTAAGGTGAAGTAATATAAAGGTTGGTATTTTTATCATATATCTCGTGTTCATTTGTTGCCTTACTTTCTTATTGCTTTTATAAGCTTTGCTACTTCAAGTGTGCGAGTGAAACACTGCGAGGGTTGTTGAGGGCTGAAGTCTTGCTTAAACGGATCTAAGTGAGACTACCGTACAAGGGCGTTGGTTCTAATATTCTATGAAAGATTAAGTCCCGAGGAGGTCCTTGTATCAATTGGTCGAACGCGTGTCAAGAGGCGTTCGAGAAACTTAAGGCTGCTATCTCAACCGAACCTGTTTTGAAGCTGCCCAAGTTTGATCTTCCATTTGAGGTACACACGGATGCATCGGACAAAGCCATTGGTGGAGTCCTAGTATAGGAGGGTCACTTGGTTGCATTTGAGAGCCGAAAGCTCAATGGTGCGAAGCAGCGGTACTTGACGCATGAGATGGAGATGCTTGCGGTGGTGCATTACCTTAAGACGTGGCGAGTGTATCTGTTGGGTACCAGGTTAGTTGTCCGTACGGATAATGTTGCTAACACGTTTTCAAGGACCCAAAATAAGTTGTTGGCAAAACAAGTCCAGTGGCAGGAGTTCCTAACTAAATATGACTTCATGTGGGAGCATAAACCGGGAAGGCACAACAATGTGGCAGATGCCTTGAGTAGGAAGGAGGTATTTGCGGCCCTGTATACGATCACGAGGGTAGAGTCTAACCTGTTGGAGCAAATCAAAGAGGCGGCTCCGTTAGACACCGTGTACTGTAAGTTGATTTCTCAAGTGAAGGAAGGTGTTGTACGCATGTTCTGGCTCAATGATGATGGGTTGTTGATGACTAAGAATAGTCAAGTGTACGTGCCAAGTTTTGGGGGATTGCGAAAACAGCTGTTAAAGGAGACGCACGACTCGCAATGGGCTGGTCACCCAGGAATCCAACGGATGCTAGCGCTCCTATCACGTTCCTACTACCGGCCGAAGATGGAGAATGACGTGGAATGTTATATCAAGACGTAACTAGTGTGTCAATTGGATAAGCCGAAGAGAAAGAAGGAAGCCGGTTTGCTACAACCCTTATCCATCCCCAAGAGACTATGGATGTCGGTTTCAATGGATTTCATTAGCGGGTTTCCAAAGGTGGACAACATGGTATCAATCATGGTGGTGGTTGACAGATTCTCTAAGTATGCGATCTTCATGCCAGTTCCTGTGACTTGTTCCTTGGATGTTGCGGCCGAGTTGTTCTACAAGAACGTGGTCAAGTATTTCGGAGTACCAGCGGATATTGTGAGCTACCGAGACGCCAGGTTTACAGGCAGATTCTGGATGTCTCTTTTCAACATGATAGGGTGCGATTTGAAATTTTCAACAGAAAATCAACCACAGACAAATGACCAAACGGAAAGGATCAACGGTTTGTTGGAGGAGTACCTAAGGCATTATGTAAGTGCAAGTCAGCGTAACTGGTTAAGTTTACTTAATACTGCACAGTTTTGTTACAACTTGCACAAATCTTCTGCAACGGAGAAAAGTCCCTTTGAAATTGTGTTGGGTCAACAACCTCTGACTCCTCTAGAGATTGCTCAACAAAGGACAAGTGGCAAATGTCATGCGGCGCACAAGTTTGCAATGGAGAAGCAAGAGTTGTTGGACGAGGCAAGGGATAGTCTTCGAAAAGCTTCTCGAAGGATGAAGAAGCAAGCGGATCTTCAGAGGAGACCGTTAGAGTTTTACGTGGGGGACAAGGTTTTGTTGAAACTAACCCCGCAGATTTGGAAAAAGATCTCGAGCAAGCAAGTACATCGGGGATTAGTGTCAAAATACGATGGACCGTTTCAAGTGCTGCATAAAGTGGGAACGTGGCATACAGGTTAAAGTTGCCCAAGCGATTAAAGGTACACCATACTTTTCATGTTAGTTTTCTCAAACCCTACTATGAGGATACGTCAGATCCAAATAGGAGTCAGGTGAAGTGAGCACCGCCGATTGTGAGGAAACAGTTCGAGGATCAAGTGGAGAAGATCTTAGATTATTAGATAATAGGTCAACACAAGAAGAATCGAAGGACTGAGCTTTTGATTTAGTGGAGAGGTAAACTTATCGCGGAAGCCACGTGGGACAAAGACACAACCTTATGGCAATTTGAGGATCAGGTGAATGCCTATCTTCAGACTAATTCGACAAGGGCGTCGAATCCATCTGGTGGGGGTAGTTTGTTAGACCCTTAAACTTCGGAACACTTCTCAGCAACCTTTTCCACGCCTTAGAGGGGAGATTTGCTGGATCACACGCATGAGGAAGGCATGCAAATTAACTAAGGCAAACGTGGGCAAGTGGGATCAGACTTGGTGCGAATTTTGGTAGAGTCTCGGACCTTGTAGGGATTGACTTGTCCACACACTCGAATGAATGGACCACGACTAACGGACTTGGCGTGGGTAAGCATTGGATCTGGCCAATGTGCCATGCGGGCTTCGGCGAGATCACACAGCATCATCTATGGAAAGAGATCGTGAGAGATCTTGGATGATGTGGCGACAGATAGAGATGCAGTGGGATTGAACATCTGAAGATAGAGATCTTCGAGGATAAGGATTCAGAGTCCTAGTCAAATGTAAACTCTTATCTAGTTATATTTGGTTGTAATTCTATCTTATCAGTTAGAGTCCTATTCAGATGGGGGCGTCATCTGATTGGCCACGTGATATAATCCTGATAGTGGTAGAACGTGATCTTAGAACGATCTTAGGAAGTGAGGTTCAGTTAGGATTTGGATTTAGAACTTGACTGTAACTTGGCTTCCAAGGCAGAGGGCCTATATATAGCTCATTCGAGCTTAGCTCTACTTACTTAATTAGAGAGAGCTTCCTTGTATTCTTTTGAGGTGAAGTAATATAAAAGTTGGTATTTTTACCGTATCTCTCGTGTTCATTTGTTGCCTTAATTTCTTATTGCTTTTATAAGCTTTGCTACTTCGAGTGTGCGAGTGAAACGCTGCGAGGGTTGTTGAGGGCTAAAGTCTTGCTTAAACAGATCTAAGTGAGACTGCCGTCCAAGGGCGTTGGTTCTAATCTTCGATGAAAGATCAAGTTCCTAGGAGGTCCCTATATCACTTACCAAGATGCCACATGCAAGCATAATAAACATGCTTTAATCAAATGTAAATTTGGCAATCTCTAACTTCCCTATTTTCCCCATAAAATATTGCGTCAACACGATGACTTCAAAGGAATGCACTTATCACCATGATAGTAACGCAATTCTCCATAACTGCTTTGATTCCACCAAAATATTACCCTTATTGACCAATTATATTTCTACACTATTGTTTAAAAATATCGCTTACCTTTTAACTTATTAAGCATTTGACTTTTTCAGTTAATTATAAAATTATCGGGTCTCTAAAACTAAAATACAAGCCACGACAAACTGGCTATAACATTAATAACGTCACAAATGAATAATTCAGATCATGGAAGTCAATCAAGGACTGCGAAATGGCTATTTGTAAAGAATTGAGTTTCCATGGAATCGCATAGCCCGCAATAAGCAGAACGTGGCATCACCATCGTTTTGAAACATATGAGTATCCTGGAATGACTTGTTACTTATTTACTTGCTCGTCATTCATTAATGACGTAAAGTTCAATTCTAATTATTTATGAATGGTCAGTTACATAATTGATGGTTCGTGGGTGGTATGTTAAAAAAGGGGTGAAATATGTGTGGGTGACTTTTATATATTTTTTTAAAATTAATGAATGAATTATGTCTACTATTACATGACTTATCACAAATTCATGTAAGTTAAAACAGTCATATGGGAAGAAGGAAAAATCAATTTATAATAGTTAATTCAAATAATTCCTAATGCCTCTTTCTCAAAATTTATTTGATAATTTATTATTATCTTCTTTTAAAAAGTGTAGAGAAATTTTTGATATAATTTTTTCTATGTCACAGATACAAAGAATTCGTACAATTCCCTTATTTCAGTCACATAGATAGAAAACACTTCACAACAATATACACCATAATAATTATTCCCAATTTCTTCATTACTACCACTATATACATCTTAAAACCTATCTTTCTTATTTAAGCCGATAAACTAGAACTCAATATAATTTATGCAATAGAGACATTTATTCAAAAGAATTTTTTAACTTCTCAGGGATTTAAGCAACTCTCTAGAATACTAAAGATTCTTTCCATAACTCACATGTACTCTATTTATACACAAAACATGTTCAGATAGCCATTATTTATTCAAACGGTTCATTATAATAATTAATTTCTATTTTTGTTTAATTAACTGATATTGACTATTGACTTACCAAACCATCTTCATTTTGGGTACTAAACACCAAACTCTTATATGCTCTCATTCTGTCAAGTTTTGAAAACACTACCGGCTAACCAACCACCGCTTTATTCAACTAATGCCCCATTGATTGGTAGATTAGCTAACCGAAATCTTAGTCAATGTTCCAAATCAGAAAAGTTCCTATTATATCCACTTACAAACACCCCATATTTTAGATTGAATCAGGATAATGATGTCGTTACGTTGGTTAGGTGACTTTGGAATTTTGGATGATTTTGAAACGATTTTATTTTAAAAACCAATGAAATAAAGATAAGTGTACCTATCGCAAAAGTAATAAAATAGAGTAATTTTCGGACTCTGAGTGTCGAACCCATGAGAAATATATTACTTAATTACTAGGTAGATCAGATTATAATTATTTAGGAAAAATCTAGACAATTTAATCAAAAAGTTGAAAATTGCTTAAATTAAACTACCTTGACTTAAACACTTCAAAACTAATTTTTAATTACTTCTGAAAAATTCTGAAAATTACCAAATGTGTAAAGTAGCTATAGATTAGATGATTGATGATTTAATTGAGCTTTAAAACACATTTAAAGTCTGATTAAAGTCCTTCACAAAATCAAAACAAAGCTATGGTTAAGACTTTACTTTTTCTCCATTTAATCTTATCTAAAGTTTGGTTATGCTTTAAAATAAGGTAAATGGGCTTTAATTTCAAGAAGGTGAGTTCTAGAAAATTAATCCCAAAACTCCAACTTTCACAAAAAATCCAAGTTTGGTCATGCAAGAATTAATTCGTGTTGCTTATTGATTTTTCGAACAATATAAGATGATTTCTGATGCTTAAACTATCTTAAACACTAATCTTAAGTGACCAGCTTAAAATTGGTTTTTTCAGACCTTCAATAAGAAAAATATAGACATTTAAACATGCATTCAAACTCTTTCAAATCATCAAAACATCAATCCATAGCAACATAAACAATTAGCCACATATTTGAATCAAAACATATAAGGTATGCATCTTAAGCTACATACTTTAATAGATCTGCAAATATGAGCTTAATAAAGTACTTTAGAAGTTACAAAACATGTTTAGAAAGCTTCTAGACAAGTCTTGAACTTCTTAACTTGATCGGGACATCAACATAGCTTCTAAATCCACAAGATCTAGCAAAAAAATCAAAGAACATTCAAGAATATGCACATAAGAACATGAACTTTGAGAAAATAAATAATGATTTGAGTTAAAAAACCCCCTATGATGATTTAGAAACTTAGATACATGTCTCCGCAATGTTCTCCAACAAACAGCAACTCAAAATACACTCTAAAACCCGAATTACAAATGTTTAAAGATTAAACTATCTAAGAAAATTGTAAGAGAGAAGCAAGAACTTGTCTATCTAAGTTTGATTTAAAGTCCCTCAATTGTATGCATGTTTTCTGTGTTTTCTTGGTTATATGCAGACACCCTGGACCTCCCACATGTGCTAGAAGCTAGTATAATTAATTAGGGTCATGGCAGAGTTGAAATTTTCAAGATTTAGAGCTGAAATTGTTGACTATGGCAACTAACGACATGATAGGGGTCAAATTGATATGATTTTTATGGTTAATTTTTTGAATTATGACCCCTATTTCAGTGTTTAAATGTTTA
>JAOXYD010000005.1:13568057-13583226 GCA_028565735.1 Pinacopodium congolense
GGAGGAGCATTTAGACTTTTTTTAGATGTTGTTAATTGCATTTTGATGTTAGATATCTTTTGTATATTTTTTGGAAGGTGTGAGTCACATTTGGATTTTTTCATGATGTGATATGTTGGATTGATATGTTATACATAGTTTTATGACATTGACTTCTCTTTGTTAGACTTCTTCATTTATGATGTTCTCTTGAATAATGCTTTATTTTATATCATTATCTTTTATTTTCCAAAGCTAATTGAAATCTTATTAAAATTGATTGTTTGGATAACTTTTTGATGAGGGGATTAATATGTATATGATGCATGAATTTTAAGGGAATTCTAAATTATAAGAAGAGTTATTGTTTTGTGATTTTATCTTGTCTTATCTTATTCTTTTTTTTTTTACCTTTTTCAATATCACTGATATGTCATCATCAAAGAAGGGAAGATTATTAAATTAAAGGAGATTTCGACCTATGTTTTGGTGATAAAAAAATATCTTTATTACTAATAGTTTCGTTGTTTTAATGTATGGAAAAGATAGAAATATGAAAAGGATGAAAGGATATAAGTTAAAGTAAAAAAGAGCTTACATAAAGAACATTCAAGAATTCTTTTTAGATATAGACTATATAAGTTGGAGTCAAAAACACCTTACATGAAGAATATTCAAGAATGCTGTTTAGATAGGGACTATTAAGAGATAATAGGATAGGTATGTAACTTTTTGACATAAATCTTATCTTGCTCAACATAATATTATTCAAGGTTCAACTATTGCATAATTATTAACATTTAGTTATTACAAATAGAGGTCCACAATCAAGAGGAAAGTTTGGGGAAAATTTTAAAGAAAAATCCTCTTGATTCATTAAAATATTTTTTGGGACTTTTAAAATGTGTTTGACTCAAGTACTTTTGAAAAGAAAGAGTTTTCGGAGTTTGAAAACAACAAAGTATTTAAGAACTATTTCCAATAGGTGTGGTCAACCACTATTTAAGTTACTAATCAACCAGTGTATGTTTTTTAAAGGGACTGGTCGACCAATGTATGAATTGGTTGATTAGTATAGGTGAAAATGTATTTTTGTAAACTGGTTGTTAGAACAGTAGACCAATATAGGTTACTAGTCGACCAATGTAAGTAAAATTGTTAGATTGGTAAATCAATGTAGATGAGTGGTTGACTAATATTGTACAAAAGCTATTTTTAATAATTAGTTTCTAACAACAATATTTTGTTAATTAATGGTGTCCAACAGTTGTAAATGGTTAGTTGGTGTTTCTAAACCTATAAATAGGCATTATAGAATGTGTTTTTAAGCATCCAGTTATATCAAAAAGCATTAAAGTGCATAGAAGAGAGTAAAAGGTGGTAAACTAAGGAAAATTTCAAACATTTGTTTTGATAACGACAAAATATTTTTTTATTAATGTTTTAGTTTTTATGTGATTAGAAAGACAGAATAATGCAAAAAGTGCAAGAGAAAGTTGGTGTTGTTATTAAAAAAGATGAGCAATATGGAATAAGCATTATAGTAAAGATCAAGAATGAAGATCAATTTATAAAGAAAAAGAATGAATAGTTTTAAACTTGTATTTTTGTTGTAAGCTTGTTTCTTTACTAAAGCTTGAAAAAACTCACTTTTGCATTGCATGAGCATTTGTATTTAGGACTTCGGTTTATGTTTTAGAGTTTGGTTGAATTTGATTATGGTTTTTGCATAACAGATATGGTTTAGAATGTCATATAGGCATAAAGTTTTATAATCGAGAGGAAATTAGATGAATTATCTTAAAGTACTTCTCTTAATGTGTTAAAGTCTTTTGGAAATTTTTTTTAATATGTTTGATTAAATTTGAGTGAAATTTCTATATGAAATTTGTTTTGATATGTTTCTTAAATTTTTAAAAATGTTTGAATAAGATTATTGCATGCTTAGTTCCATTTTCATTTTTGGATTTCGTTTCTTATTTTTCTAAACACAAAAACTGGAAAAACAAAAAGCACAAAAACCAAAAAAATAATACACTAATACAGCTTAAAAACCAAAAAAACAGCACAGAAACTAAAAAAAGACACAACCAATACAAACACACAAAAATTACAACCAACAACTCAACTAAACATGCCACATGCCCTTAGGAATTGTTTGAAAAGTTTTACAAACTTTAAAAAGGTTATGAAGTTGTTTAATACAAAAATTTTCACCAAACCAAGAAATATTTTTTGCTTAAGGTTAAATGAAATGTCTTGGTGTCTAAAATAACTTTTTAGAAGTATTAAATGTTGTATGAATTTATTTTAAAGTGAAAAGAATAGCTTTAAAATGTTTGAGAAAGTTTGGAAAAGTTTTGAAAAAAATTTTAAGTTGTTTAAAATGAAAAAGTTCCATAACTAAGGAAAATTTTATATTTAAGTTAATTTGACATGTCTTGGTTTTTAAAATTATTTAAAACTTATTTGAACTGCTTTTTAATGAAAGAAATGGCTTTAGAGTGATTTAAAATGATTTAGAATTGATTTTGAGATAGAAAGTTTTAAAAACGCAATTAAAGTTGTATGTATCAAGACATTTTGAGTTTTTAAATTTAAATAATAGGTTGTGATCACAAAAAATTTATAGAAAAATTATGAAAGATATTTTGATTTGTTTTTTTAGAACAAAGAAGTTAGTTTTTTCAATGTTTAGATTACTTTTTTTTTTGTATTGTAAAAGTTGGAAACAAGTTTATAGAGCAACTGATTAACCAATGTTTAGAAACTAGTCAATCAGTTAAACAATGATCAAGGTTGGTTGGTCAATACCTTAAGTTAACCAATTAGAATGAGTGATCAACTTTTGTGATATGCCTCGAATTTATTACATTTTTATGTCATTTTGATTATGATTTAAGGTATATTTGCTCCAATTTGATGCTAAAATGTTTAATTAGCTTTTAGATTGATGTACATTGCAGATTGAAGCCTAAAAGTGAAGAAATTTTGATAATTATAGTTGAAGATTCTAGAAAATGGAGTAAAATAGCAATAGCTATCAGCCCGTTGTTGAACTATCAAGAAACTATTTTTTATTCTTTTTGGGGACTTAAACAATAGGGGTTATACAACACTGTTTAACTATTTGTTAAACGTCACTTAACTATTTCTCAAGCTTTTTTCAGCTAGATCTCTTTCTCCCATTGACTGCAACTTGTCCAACATATGCCAACTTTCTCCAAATATATAAAAGAAGCTTCAGAGATCAAAATTTGAAGTAGCTAATACTAGATTTAGAGAGAAAAATCATATTTAGTTTAGTTTTTCTTCTTTCTTTCTTCAGGTCAGGTTTTTGTTCTGTTTTATTTTTCTAGCTTTGTTTTTGATATTTTCAGGTTATATTTAAGGATTCTAGGAGCTTATACACTTGATTGAAGGCTATATTTCATTTTTGTGGATTATTTGGTACTTTCTAAACCTTGAATCAGTTGTATTTTACTCTTTTATTCATATTTATGCAAAAACATGGTGTTTACATTAAATATATTTTATTCTATACTAAATATTGCTTAATCTATTTTCATGCTAAGAAAAGGTTCTTTAATGCTTTTATTAAGTTCTTCACAGATGTTTGGATGATAATCTTTGTTTATTTGAGTTCTTAATTCTTGTTTTGAATTGTCCGCTTAAGATAAGATGCTAGATGATTAAAGATCCAAGAAATCGACTTTAAAAATCAATAAATAATATGATTTTAATCAATATATGACTATTAGTTGGTTAATCATGAGGGTACTAATTTTAAATATAGAATTTAGGATTAGAACTTCTTGAATTTTAAGCCAATTCCTTGTTAATTGAATTAATAACCAAATTTCAATTTAAGATCTTTAAAGATAAGATCTTATCTTAACCATAACACTGTCTTAATTTAGTGAAGACTCTAGACTATGTATTTCAATCCTTTCCATAACTCAATTAAGGTGTTGAAAGCTTAAGCCTTGGCTAATTAGTCAATTGGTAATTCTTAATCAAGTAGAATTCAAAACATTGTTTGAAGTTTTTAGGTTAATTTAGGAAGCTAACCTTTAATTTTTAAGCAATATTGAGCTCTCTAGTTAATTTTATTTCAATTGCCTTAGTAATCACCCTAATTTCCTCTAGATTCAACATTCTAGGATCATGAAAATACTCTACTTTATTAGTTATTAATCAATATACTTGTCGTATTTGTTAGTTTTGAATTATTTTAAAAGAAGTTGCGCTTGAATTAGTTGATAATTAATTTGAATAAAATTTGTATTAAAGTAATTATCATTAAGTTTTTAGTGTTGTTACCGAGGAATGGTTATGATATTAGGAATATATCAATGTCAATTAACTTTATGTTAGAAAAAGAAAGAATACATAAAACTTTAAAGACAAATTGTTTCTATTTTTTTTATTTTTTTAAACATAAAACTGATAAAAATAACATGAAAATTAATGAGAAAATGAAAATAAAATACGAAAATCGATAAAACAATATGAAAACTGATGAAAGCACATAAAACAAAAATAAAAAATAAAAATAGAAAGCTAAATTAAACGAATTCTTAATTTTTTAAAACTAAGTTAAAAAAAGAGAAATAATATAACCTAAAATAGAGGTTGAACCCAAGAAAATTTGAGCATTTAAATATAAATTTTCCAATAATATATCTTTATTGGTTAAGGTTTAGACTAAACTTAAGAAATGAAAAAAAATAAAATTTTGTCACCTTCCTTCAATTATAACTCTTATATAAAAATCAATAACTATTTAATTATGCGGCTAAATTCTACAAAAGTGATGTTCAAAAGAATATGTGGATTAAGTCAGTTGTAAGCAAATTTTGATGAACTTGTCTTTAAATAAATCCACATCAATTTCATTTAGTTATTTTATTAATTATTCCCTCACTTACAAGTTAAAACAAATGAGACATGTATTGTCTCCAAAAATAATCACTTTAAATGATTAAATGAGCCTATCGAAAATATTTAATTTTTTGACAACTTACATTTAGCTGTCAATAAAATTATAATGTAGATTTTATCATGACCCTTGAGTCATAGACTACATTGGCAACGAACAGCTCCACTCTCTGCGCCCGGTAAGGCTGAAACATTGGCGCCTTTGGGCTTCGCTTGGCTCAGGAATCAGGCAAAAAGGCAAGAGAGACAGAGGCCGCAACCTCCTTATCCCTCACGTGAGTAACTGATGTGAAGCTTTTTCACTTCGGTCTTATATACTTGTCGACTTTTAGGAACCAAGCTACCCCATACTTGTGAGGAGTACCACTTTCCACTAGCAGTCTCTCTCCCCCTCCCTCCCCACTCATGCACTACCACTACCCTCTTACTATTTACATCTTCATGCCACTAATTACTGATATCCAAAAAGAAAAAATACATCATCGATTTTCTGTTATAGTCCTTCCAAAATCTTGTATATGATCTGTCACGGGACTTGTTTATTTCTTGGTAACCCACTTAATTTCGACAAAATAATGCCTAAAGCTTCAACCTATCACGGGCCGCTACAGAACAACGTAGTGCTTCTTAAAATATAGCCCTCTTCCCTTATAAAATACGCCTTAATCTACGAAACTATTGCTTACCCAAGAAACATACCATCTTTTTGGTTTTCAAGCTCCTCAACTCACTCCCAGCTATTAACCATTCCAGGGTCTCCCTGCTCTCCATGGCCTCTTCTTTCCAAAACAGAGTACCTAAGGTCTCTGTTTTCTTCTTTTACTTGTATTGTTTTTTCTTCAACTCCAGCTCCGTTGTCGCTCAATCTTCTCCTGTTTTTGCCTGTGATGTTTCCAAAAATGCCACCTTTGCCACTTTCGGCTTTTGTGACAAGTCCTTGGGGTTCAGTGAGAGAGTGATAGACCTGGTGAACAGACTTACATTGCAAGAGAAAATTTTGTTTCTAGTGAACAGTGCTGGGAGTGTGAGTAGACTTGGGATACCAAAGTATGAATGGTGGTCTGAGGCTTTACATGGAGTCTCTTACGTTGGTCCTGGTACGCATTTCTCCAATGTAGTGCCTGGAGCTACCAGCTTTCCTCAGGTCATATTAACTGCGGCTTCATTCAACACTTCTCTCTTTGAAGCCATCGGAAAGGTAGGATTAGTCGTGATTTATTTCTGTTATTCTTGCTTCCTTTACAAATTGCCATAATCATTCATTTGACAGTAGTGTGATATATTTCTGGCATTCTTGCTTCTTTTACAAACTGCCATAATCATTCATTTGATAGTAACTTGAGCTAGACGCTCATTTTGACCGATATTTCCCAGGTGTAATTTCTTTTTGGCATAGAGTGTGAGTCGTACCGTTTTCGATAACATTTTTCGTTATCAATCAGCGACTGTGGTCATCTCCATCACTATACCATCTATAATTCAATTACAAGAGAGGCGCAGAGAGTTAAATAGTTGTTTACTTTTTGATAGTTCAATCCACTTAAAGATATTATTATTGATTTCTCTACGATGTTGTGATTTGCCCTGAGTGTCTTGAATAATGGATTCAGGGTCCCCTGTTCCTTCTTCTTCAGTCTCTATTATGGTCTGTGTCCTTGTAATATGCAAAGGGCTAGAGAAACCGTGAAATCATTGAATTGTTATAGGCTGCCAAGGTTTAGGTAGTATGGTGGAAATGGCAAAAAGATCTAGTGGATGACTTTTTTGTTGGGTGAAGTAAAGAGGGTGGACTTATAAAATGTGTTTGTTTAAAAGCGCTATAGAAGTATTCCAGCTGGGAAAGAGTAAAAGTGGTTGATTAATTTGTTCAAAACCTAACCACACAACAACCAACAGGTAGTTTCTACTGAAGCCAGGGCAATGTACAACGTGGGATTGGCCGGTTTGACATTTTGGTCACCAAATATAAACATTTTTCGAGACCCCAGATGGGGAAGAGGTCAGGAGACTCCAGGAGAGGATCCATTGCTCTCAAGCAAATACGGTTCCGGTTACGTTACAGGTCTGCAACAGAGGGATGACGGCGACGCTGATCGTCTTAAGGTTGCTGCATGTTGTAAACATTATACGGCCTATGACGTTGATAACTGGAAAGGGACTGATAGATACCATTTCAATGCCGTGGTAAATGCTCTCTTCCATTTAAGTTTTTTTATATTTAAATTTGGAGAAATGTCACACTCATTATTCTTGGTTGCTTTAAATGAGTTAGGTAACACAGCAAGACTTGGATGATACCTTTCAGCCACCATTCAAGAGTTGTGTTACCGATGGAAATGTTGCCAGTGTCATGTGTTCCTATAACCAGGTTAATGGTAAGCCCACTTGTGCTGACCCAGATCTTCTTGCAGGGGTCATCAGAGGCCAGTGGAAATTAAATGGGTATTTCTATAGACTCTCAAAACCCTATGTGATGTTCAATCATAATTGTGCATTCTCAATGTTAATTAATGTCTCTTCCCTGCAGGTACATTGTCTCGGATTGCGATTCTGTTGATGTGTTCTACAAATCTCAACACTATACTAAAACACCTGAAGAAGCTGCTGCTAAAGCCATATTAGCAGGTGATTCCACATCCTGATTCAGTCAATTATTGAGTATGCTCACTATTTTAAACCTTGATATCTTAAAGAATGGGTATGATAGGTTTGGATCTCAATTGTGGATCTTTCCTTGGCCAACACACTGAAGCTGCTGTAAAAGCAGGACTTCTCAATGAATCAGCGATTGACAATGCCGTCTCAAACAATTTTGCAACACTGATGCGACTTGGTTTCTTTGATGGTGATCCCAGCAAGCAACTGTACGGAGATCTTGGGCCAAAAGATGTGTGCACACAGGAGCACCAGGAGCTGGCTCGTGAAGCTGCTAGGCAAGGGATTGTTTTGCTCAAGAACACAGCAGGATCTTTGCCGCTGTCTCCTACTGCCATCAAAACATTGGCAGTAATTGGACCAAACGCTAATGTCACCAAAACGATGATCGGAAACTATGAAGGTATAGCCCAGGAAGTTTGAGTTAAATCACTAAATAATTCTCACCTTAACATTACAATGCAATGAACCAAAATTTTCAGGCACCCCCTGCAAATACACATCACCTTTGCAAGGATTGACGGCTTCAGTTGCAACAACGTATGTGCCTGGATGCTCAAATGTAGCATGTGCAACGGCCCAGGTAGATGATGCCAAAAATATAGCACAAACAGCGGATGCTACTGTACTTGTAATGGGGGCTGATCAATCTATCGAAGCTGAGAGTCGTGATAGGATTGACATTCTTCTTCCAGGACAGCAGCAACTTCTGATAACAGAAGTTGCAAATGTCTCAAAAGGACCAGTAATTCTTGTTATAATGTCTGGCGGAGGCATGGACGTTTCATTTGCAAACTCGAATGACAAAATTACAAGCATTCTCTGGGTTGGTTACCCTGGTGAAGCTGGAGGAGCTGCAATGGCTGATATCATTTTTGGCTATTATAATCCAAGTAAGGAAAGCTGTTTTATCATAGAAATGAGTGGTTGCGTTACATCATAACTCATTTTTCATAATTTTCTTCATCATGATGATATTTTGAGTATCTTTAAGCCGATAATTAATCTTCTTGAAGGTGGAAGACTACCAATGACATGGTATCCACAGGCATACGTAGATAAAGTGCCAATGACAAACATGAACATGAGACCAGATCCTTCTAATGGCTACCCTGGTCGAACCTACAGATTTTATACAGGAGAAACCGTATTTAAATTTGGAGATGGATTAAGCTATACCCAGTTCAGCCACAAGCTAGTTAAAGCACCTCAACTCGTATCCATCCCTTTAGAAGAACAACACATTTGTTACTCATCAAATTGCAAGTCGGTGAATGCAGTTGAAGAGACTTGTCAAAACTTAGCATTTGATGTTCATTTGAGAGCAAAAAATATGGGAAGAATGAAGGGAAGCCACACAGTATTCTTGTTTTCTAGTCCACCATCGGTTCATAACTCCCCACAGAAGGACCTGGTGGGTTTTGAGAAGGTGTATTTGGATGGTCAAACAAATGCCCTGATAAGATTTAAAGTGGACATTTGCAAGGACTTGACTGTCGTTGATGAGGTCGGAGACAGGAAAATTGCCTTGGGAAATCATACACTTCATGTTGGAAGCTTGACACATTACTTTGTTGTTGGGATTTAAGTCTCAAATCCCTTTCAAGCATCAAGTGATTTTCATTTCTTTGCATTCCTTCATTTTGAGAGGGTATTGTTAAATGGTAAATGAATTGTGAATAGATTGAGAGGTTGTAAAGATTTCTCAATTAATTCATATGATCATATTATTCAAGAACAAAAAAAAAATTCCTAAAGTAGAAGCATTAAAAATTTTTAGAAATTCGTTTAAGAATATTATAAAATCTTTTAATATGTGAGAAACTTATTATCAAGAGAATTTTTTTTAATTTGAATATGCAACTTGACGAGTTAATGATTCAAAACTAAATTGCATATTTGACTTAAATGATCATTTAATGCTTATTCTTAAGAGTAAAAAAAATTAATCTTAAGAAATTTATATAAATTGTAATCTATTACTTTAGAAATTTAGATTCATTAAGGCATGTTTAGTTCTATTTTCTTTTTTTTATTTCTTATTTTTTAAAATAAAAAACAGTACAAAAACTGAAAAAATAATATACTAATACAATACAGAAACTGAAAAAAAAGTACAAAAATCTAAAAAAACACAAAATCAATATAAATATATAAAAATCACAACAAAAAACTATAACCAACAACCTAACTAAACATGCCCTAAGTAATATAAGATATTAATCAACATGTGTCTCTTTGAAAAACAAAAACTACTAAGAAAAACCAAAAAGTGGAGTAGAGATAGCTTTAGGCAACACCTCGATTTAAAAAAAAAACGCAACTCGGTTTTCAATGTTATTTTATGATAGAATCATTTTTTTAATTTATTGGTTAGCATTTTTTATTTTTCCTAGTTAAAATGGTACAAACAAAAAATTGTTAGTTATAAAAGATAAAAGAAAATGTCATTTCTTAATTTAATGACCGGTAAAAAGTGAGAATGGATTTTTTAATTTGCTAACTAATAAAAAGTGAGAGTGGTGGTAAATGGTTTTCTCTATCAAATGATTGAAGAGCACATCAAAGAGAAAAATGAATATAGCATTAGCTCATTTTGACCTTTTAAGTGCTCAACATTGAAATATTGGGCTTAAAAACTTATAAAGTTGAAGGATAGAAATTTTTCAAAGATTGGGCAAATGGATAACTAAGATTGATTTATAAGTTGGATTTTAAAAACATAAAGTTCGTGACTTTTCTGAGATTTGAATTGATGGACTCCTTAGCACTATCAAGCTCTTAGATATTGGGGCTTAGAACTTTCATGAGTTTTACATCGAGAAATGTAGTATGATGTTCAACCCAATGGACACCATGGAGCTTGATCCTTGCCTCTCTACTTCCTCTTGGTATGGTTGGATGATAAGCTCTTGAAGCAATATACAGGATGAAACTTCCAAAAATTGTATGAAATCCCTTAAAAGAAACTTAATAAACTTAATTCAATTTAAAAAATCAATGTTCAAAATTGATAAAAAAATTTCTCAAAGTGACTATAAAAGATAATGTAAAATTCTAATATGTAAAACTAGGAATAAAAATGACTTTTACAAATAAAACAAAAAAATCACATTGTCCTAAATTAATCGACAGTGGTTTACATCGAAAATCAATGGCACCATTGATACATGTTGTTAACTTACTATCTCACTATTTGACTTTAATGATAGTTTTTGGAAACTTTAATGACACCATTGATAATGTTAGTTGAAGTCCTATGATTAGTTTCACAAGAATATTTTTAACAGTGAAATTTATCTAGAAAAATGCATGACTTATTTTATAGGCGTGGCTCAACTTGTCACATTTTTATCTTTAATTACGGTTTTTTTTTGGATATCAATGACGCCATTAAAAGGTGCCATTGATCTCCAAATTCCTATTTTCCAACTTCGCATCAGTCTCCTCCACTTGAAAAAAATTTGGGCCACTTATGTTATGAATCAAGAAGATATATGGTACATTGAAGGTTTTAGAGATTGTATCTAGAAGATCCATCATATAAGCATTATTATTGATCTTATTTAAAATTTTGTATGGCTCTTACTTCTTTGATTGAAGCTTGTTATAGGTTTTAACTAGAAATCACTCCTTAGTGTTTCGCTCTAAGCTTCCTCTAAGAGACCATACTACTATAGGCTTGGAAATTCACTAATTCTCTTTTACATGGATTACATGCTATCATAGATCAAAAGGACTTTGATTCAGGGTTGTGGTGAGTCATCGCAAACTTCCAAATAATAAATTTGCCTAACTAACCTAACTATATAGTCAATATCGATCTTATAGAGAGCTAGGGTGTACTGCTACTTCTAGTGTTGTAAAAAAACAAAAATAAAAACCTTTAGACAAAAAGAGAACTAACAGTACTAAGACGAAAGTAAAAAATAAAAATAAAAAGGCCAACACATAACAAAACACAATAAACAAATAACAATGACAAAGAAATGGGCTAAAGATATTGTCAGGATTTTAAGATAACTATTGATCTTTGAATTTAGATAAAAGGTGTTCTAACTATGGTATTAGCCTATAGGTTTAAACAATCTCTCAAACTCTCAGTTCCCCTAACTTATGTAAGTCTAACAAGCTCTAAAAATTTCCATATCTTCATTATAACTTAGAATAACCTCTCTAGATTTAATAGTGAAGACGCTTTAGGTACTAAAGAACTTAGGCCACTAACTCGTAAGCTCAAAAAGTGTAACCTAAAGGAATGAGACTCTAGATTAGTTGGTTAAGTATCTTAACAAATCCAACTAATATATTACTACTTTTGGAAATCGCTAAGGATAATTATATATCACATGCTCAATCCTAGCGTTTAAATTAGGAAATTATCTAAAGGATGATCAAGCCTAAAGATAATACTCAATTCATGTCATTTATCCAAAGTTCCAAACCAACCTAAACTTAAAACACCAAATCAATTCAAAACAAATTCTATTATCATAATTAATTATCCTTTATCCTTCTTATATCTTCAAATCCTTTAAGAAACTAGTCACACATACTTAAATTAAGCCAAAAAAAGTTGAATGAATATAAACCATAATTAATTAAAAGAAACTAAAGGCTGGAAATTTAAAAATACCAAAGGAAAAACACAATACAACACTTAAACTAATACAAACACACATTACTTAAACTATTAATTAATTAATTAATTAAAAATTAATTCAACTAAATATAAATTAAATTTCTAAACAAAAATTCCATCAAAATTAAATTTAACAAAAATCTCCATTCATTAATATGTAAACATAATTCTATACAATGTCAAGAGACTAACTACAAAGCTTATAAATGAACTAACTAAACATTAGGAAATTAAAACATTGTTTTAACCTATGAAAACATTAAACTAGGAAAAGAATTAAACTAATGAAAATAATAAACTAAGAACCCAATTGTCAAAGCATTCAACCATTTGAAACAAAGGTATTAAAAAGTAAAAGCAAATAGCTAAAGCAATTGAAACTAATACACTCAGTTGGAACATAAAGCATGAAAGAAACAAAGAAAAGCTAATGTAAATAAACAAAGGCAATGAAGTTACGAAGGAAAAGCATTGAAAATAATGAAAATGGCCTAAGCAATGTTCAAGCCATCTTCTTTAACCAAGGATAAGGAGAGTTGACACTTGTCATGGAGCATGGAGAGCTTCTTTTCACAAATTTCTACCGACTTCCTAAGCTTTATAGCTCTGTTCTTCAAGCAAATTTCAGATATAATTGTTAACCGTGAGAGCTTCTTCTCCTTTATTTTCCTTGAAGCCTGTAACTCTCTCTTGGTCTCTTCTTGTGTCGTCAAGTCTCCCCCTTTCAAAATTTTTTTCTTCTTTTTTGCTGTTTTTTTATTCCTCTTTTATTATTGCCCTTCTCACGCATATAAGCTACTGCCCATGTCATCTTGTTGCTTCATTTTAAAGGTTGAAAAGCTATCGTTTTGATCACCAAAGAGAGCTTCTAATTGCTGCATTTTGATGTGTAAGGGAGGCCCTCAAAATGTGTTGTCATTTAATGCTCTCCAATTGGTTGTCATTTGGACAGCTTTCTTTATGTGTTACTTGCCTTCTATGTGCTCTTGTGAAGTGCCAATTTGATGGACTGATTCCAATCTATTTGTATTTTTTCTTTTTCTTTTCTTTGATTTTAAGCTGAAAAATCCTTTGAATTTATGCTCTAATTGCTTCCAATTCTTCATACTTTAATCCAAATTTTGTATTTCATCATTAAATCTATATGTAACATCAATAGGAACACAAAATGAGTAATTTAACACAAAAATAGGAATGGGCTTTGGGTTCAGGTGAGTTATAAAGAGTTTAGGAGTTTCTCACAAGTGTTCACAAAGTGTTAAGTGCAGAGGTACATCTAAATATAAATTCTGAGATATACATATGAGTACAAAGAACTATTCTTTACTTACTACTACAGCTATATTTGATTCTTTTTCTTTTTCTTTTTTTTTTCATTTGAATGACACTATAAAAATAATAAGACAATATCATTAAATATATACAAAACATGAGTAGAGAACCATCTCAAATAATCTCATAATAACATGTAAGTTCAAAAGTCCTAAACTATAGACCAAATGCTTACTTAGCACTTCATTAGACTTGTGATCGGGTAAGGCTAATGGGTTTTTGGATCTTAAGGTGTTTACATTCCAAACAAAAAGGGTAAAGGCTCAAAAGAATGAATAAGGTGTGTTATTTAAGTCTATAGGTGAAAACAAAGAAGGCATTAATCCTTTCCACATAATGTGCATTTAGTGGTGTTAAACTGATTTAGAGCAAGTTCTGAAGATAATCTCCTAAGGAAGCATCGCACGCAAGAAGAAAAATAAAATGACTGGAATGTATTCATATAAGTTCAATGCCTCACAGAGGTTTATATATGAAAATCTATTATGATTTCATACATTGCATAATCACTCAAATATCAAAATTTTTATTAAGTTTATGCAACCAACTACTTCATTCAATTAACATGATTCACCTTCTACTTAGGTAACCTAATCCAAATTCAAGCACAACTTAGTCTCATTCCAACTAATATAATAGAATTTCATGGTCCAATATTTATCACAGCTCAAATGCAGAAAAATTTGAACTTGACCCACCCCCAAACTTATAATAGACATTGTTCTTAATGCCTAAAAACATAAAGAAACATATATATGAGGATGGAGACAGAAGTACTTCTCTGGATTGAAAAGGCCATATGAGTTAAGAAAGCAGGAATACCAGTTCCCTTTTTGCCTTCTTACACATAAAACAATAGAAAGCAAACAAAATGTTTAAACCAAATCAACTTAAACCTATTTACAAAAGAGAAAAACACATAAACAAAAGGATATGATTGGGGTTCCTCCCAATAAGCGCTTAGTTAAGGTCATAAGCTTGACTATTTCTTACTCGTGCCTTATCCCGCATCATAAGGAACTGTGAATGCCATATGTGAAGGGAACGAATAAGTGAAGCATCCAACTCTATCAACCTTTACAAATGACTGGCAATTAGCTTAATGTTGCTTATCCTCGGAGATGTTGAACTTGATGACTTGTCCAACGCTCTCCATTATCAACTCCTGCTTATTAACATCAATCACTGCACGGAATGTCTTCAGAAATGGCCTTTCCAATAGAATAGGAGACTTTACAAACTGCATATTGACAACATAAAAGTTTGTAGGGAACACAAGATCTTTAACTTGTATTAAGACATCCTCAAAGACTGCCTTAGGGTAAATATTATAGCCAAAGGATAACATGAGTATCTTTTAAAGAACCTGCCTTAAGAGTCGTAAAAATAGATGATGGCAAAATGTTTACCAAAGCTCCTAAGTCTAACATGCATTTGTTAAATCTCATATTACCAATCGTATAAGAAATGGTGAAAGTACATGGATCCTTGCATTTAGGGGGTAGTTGTCGCTTTAGAACTACTAATACGTTTCCCCCTATACTAATGATAGGGGTCAAATTCATATGATCTTTATAGTTAATTTGATGTATTATGACCCCTATATTGTGTTTAAATGTT
>JAOXYD010000005.1:13605261-13621395 GCA_028565735.1 Pinacopodium congolense
AGGACGTAGTCTATCTTTGGGGTAGGCGAACCTCTATAAATCTTGGTGTTCTTCTCTTCCCTATCTCTTTTATATTTGTGCACTTGTGTTTGTTTAATTATTGATTGAATTTGCTTAATATTGACACATAGTTTGGCATTCCATTTAAGTTGAATTTTGGTTAAAGATTTAATATTACTTAAATTGGCCTAAGGTGTTTAAAGTGTTTTATTTCTGCAAGAATTTTTAAACACTCAATTCACCCTCCCCCCCTTTCTTGGGTGCCATAGGGCTAACAGAGGCAGTAACAAATTTTTGGAAATTTTAAACATAGAGGCATTTTGGAACATTTTCATATTCGGAAGGTAGCAACTTGAAGGCATTAAGCACATATAGAACATTGCCATAACACATAATAAAACTTTTAGGAAATAAATTCTCAAACACAAGCAATGTTTTTAAGGAAATAATAACATATATATTAGATCAAGAAATATTTTCAAGGCTTAAAATGTTTTCTTAAACAAAATAATTTTTTATAGAAATACAAAGAAATAGAGAAACAAATGAACATTCATAAATTCAAAAAAATTCATAGATTTATGAACTTTCACACCGAAACTAGCATTGTAGAAAAACACATGGTAGAAAATAGAACAAAAAGGAATGCATTTCCAAACCATTTTTAGAAATTAAAAACAATCCATAACATTTCCAAAAAAGTAGTGCAACTCTTACACATACCAAACCAATTAGAATCAAGAACATGAATCAAATTAAATATGTTAAAAGTAACTCTGATATCACTATTAAGAAACATACAATGATCTAATTATTGAGCAAAATGGAATAATATTAAAATTTCTCAACTGATCAACTTTAACAAGATTTAATTCGAAACATAAAGCAAACAATAATAATAAGATTACACTAACCTAGTCACACTTTCTTGTGAATCTTTTTTTTTTTTCGTAAATCTGTCAATCCACCAATCGTTCAAGCATCTAACCTTTACTAGTATCCATAAATCTACTTCAAAGATAATTTAAACATTTTTTTAGAGGAAGAATAAAATATTGCTAGCGATATTTTTTTCCCCTTTCTTTTATATGAAAAATAATAATTTTCATAACTTAAGAATTTATCGAAATTACAATTAAAGTCAACCTTTAATTATAATTACAATTTAATCCTAATATGATCAAATATCACATATTGATCCTTGAAGTTTCTTAAAACTTCTTAATTAAGTCCAACTTAATTAAAAATTTTCTCCTTTTTAGTATACTTTTTATGTGTAATCCATTAGATTCTTAATATATTAATAATAACTATAAATTATAACGTTAATTCACAATTAGAATTAGATAAATTAAAACTCCTTTTAATTTATTTTTAATTATTTATTTAAATAATTTATAATTATATAGACCCATTACAAGAAATAGTCAAAGTCTTAATGAACTTAGCAATCGAAACTAACTACAGGGCTCAAACAAGCAAAATATAATTAACAAGGTGATAGAAAACACCAAGGTTCTTAGAGAGGTCAAAGCTTATGAGATTTTGAACAGCTTAATGTCTCTTTTCTCATCCCTTGAAATTAGTATGACCAGAATCCTACTGGAAATCATTTCAAATAGCCCACTATTGCATCTTGTAGAGTTGTTCTGGATTCACTTATTATCAAAGTCTCGCCAACTTTGAAGGAGAAAACAAAAAGACGTTTTCTAGTTTGAAAGTCAAGATTGGTGGGAGTAATAAGACAACCTTCATTTGGTGGCTCTCTTCCTTTTTCCAACTTTGCCACGTATCCTTTTATCACTTGTCAAGACTAACGTTTTTACTGTAGGCGCCGCTTGCTTCTTTTTATCAAAGTCATGTGTTATTTCATCCTTGTTTGTAGACACGGTTTACTTTATTTATTAAGCCACGTTCTTTTGATTTTCAAAGTCCAAGTTTGTAGACTAAGTTTTGCTATAAATATGTAAGATGTAGATGAAATATATAACTATAAAGAGAGAACAACAAGTTAAGAAAAAAAAAAAGAGAAATGCAGAGAGCGAGACCAGAAAAAAAATTATGTGAGAGGTGTTAACCTGTCAAGAGCAAAGTGTATTTTGGTCTTGAAGTCATTTTTTAGTGTACCTTAATTTTGGTATTTTCTATACTCTCTTGTTAGTATTTTATTGTTATTGTCCCTATTTGTTGAGTAAGGAAGGTTGGATATTATACTTATTATTTTACATAATGGATAATTTACTGGCTTGCACATGTGATTTTTTACTCCTCGATTTTGAGGTGATTTTCCACATTAAAAATTATGGTATCTTGTGCGATTAGTTTCTTCATATATTTTTTGTGTATTTGAGATTAAATTATTTTTGGGCCCGCTATAAGTGAAATTTTTCGGGAGCATTATTTTTCTCGTTCTATTACGATAATATTATTATTGTCATTATTCTCTTAACAACTGGCATCAAAGCTATTTTCTATTTACCGGGTGTAATTATAGAGGAAAAGTTCAATAAAATTACAAGTTTGAATGGAATAAATTACCATATATGGAGGAACAATATGAAAGATCTTCTATTTGTGATGAAGTTGCATTTGCCAGTATTTACTGCACAAAATCCGAAAGATAAATCTGATGAGGAGTGGGGTTTTGAACATGAGCAGGTATGTGGTTTTATAAGGCAATTTCTTGAAGATAATGTGTACAATCATATTTATAATGAGACGCATGTTAGAAATTTATGAAATAAGTTTGAGGAATTATATGCGTCAAAGACTGGTAACAATAAATTATTTTACCTGAAAAAGTTAATACATTTGAAATATAAAGAAGGAAGTTCTGTTGTAGATTACTTGAACAAATTTCAAGGGATTATAGATCAATTTTCAGGTATGGGTGTCAGTTTTGATAATGAAGTTCTTGCACTTATGGCACTTGCGTCATTACCTGATTCTTGGGAAAAATTACAAATTTTATTGACTAATTATACTTCCAATGATGTGGTAACTATGGAATTAGTTAAAAGTAGTATTCTAAATGAAGAGATGAGACACAGGTCACAAGGTTCTACCTTTTCCCAATAAGATTTTTTGGTTACAACTACTAGGGGTAGAAATCAGAGTAGATTTTCAAAAGACAATGGCAAGAGCAAAATTCGATATAAGTCCAATAGATATGTTAACATTGAGTGCCATCACTCTCACAAAAAGGGGAATATTAGGAAGTTTTGAAGAAAATAGAAAAGAGATAGGGAGAATGAAAAAAAGTAAAGTGATAATAGCGTTGATGAGAAAGTGACCACTACAACTGAGCAAGATTTCCTTGTTCTCTACAATATTGATTCCGTCAAATTGGGAAATCATGAAACCAGTTGGGTGGTGCCTCTATACATTCAACAGCCCAAAATGATTTTTTCATGTCTTACACTCCTGATGATTTCGGAATTATTAAAATGGGTAACGCTCGTAATTCTAAAATTATTGGTGTTGGTGATATTTATTTGAAGACTAACTGTGGTGCTAGGTTACTCCTGAAAAATGTGAAGCATGTTCCTGACATCAGGTTAAATTTGATCTCCATTGGCAAGCTGGATGAAGAAGGGTATTATAACACCTTTCAAAATGGCTAATGAAAGTTGATGGAGGGATCTCTTGTGGTAGCTTGAGGAGATAAATGTTCTACACTTTATTTGATGCAGGCTAAAATCCCCAAAGGCATGGTTAATGCAGTGGAGAATGACGACAAAATCGAGATATAGCACAAGAGGCTTAGTCATATGAGCAAGAAAGTTATGTTGATATTGGTCAAGAAAAAGAGCTTGACTGGGTTGAACAGTGTGTATTTGAAAAGATGTGCTCATTGTCTAGCTAGAAAGCAACATAGAGTTTCCTTCAAGCAATTTATAGATCCACATAAGAAACCTGAGGTATTACAGTTAATATATTCTGATGTATGTGGTCCATTTAAGACTATGTCACTTGGCAGTTCTCATTATTTTATTACATTTATTGATGATTATTCAAGAAAATTGTGGGTTTGTCCTTTGAAGCACAAAAATTAGGTTTTTGATGTATTTAAGCAGTTTCAGACTCCAGTTGAGAGAGAAATTGGGAAGAAAGTAAAATGTCTTAAGTTAGATAATGGGAGCGAATACATTGGACCACTTGAAAAATATTATAAAGAATAGGGTATTCGACACAAGATGACTCCACATAAGACACCTCAATTAAATGGTGTAGCTGAGAGGATGAATAAGACACTTATAAAAAGGGTCAGATGTTTGCTTTCACATGCAAAGTTGTCGTGGTCATTCTGGGCTGAAGCATTAAATACTGTGGTACATGTATTAAACCTTTCTCCATGTGTTCCTTTGAATTTTGATGTTCCAGAAAGGAAATGGTCAGGAAAAGATGTGTCATATGATCATTTGCAAGTCTTTGAATGTAAGCATTTATGCATATTCCTAATGATGAAAGGTCAAAACGTGATGTTAAGACACGACAGTGTATATTTGTTGGCTATGGTTTAGATGCATTTGGTTATAAGTTTTATGATCCTATTGAGAAGAAACTTGTAAAAAGTCAAGATGCAGTGTTTATAGAGAACGAGACTATAATGGATATTGATAAGGTTAAGCAGACAAATCTTCCATCCAGTATTAATTTTAAGATAGTGCCTTCAGTGATGGTGCCTGAGAGACTTGAGGATTAAACTGAACATCCAAAAGTTGAAATGCTCCTATATAAATAGATTATGATGATGATGAGCTTCCAGCTCTTAAAGCTTAAATTCCATTTCAACTGCGGAGAAGTTCTAGAGGTAGACATCCTTCCACTTGGTATTCTTCTAACATTTATAAATTGAATTTAACAGATAGTGGAGAACTAGAAAGTTATAATGAAGCTATGGGTGATGATCATAAGAAATAGTGGATTGAAGTCATGCAAGATGAGATGAAGTTTTTGCATGAAAATCATAACTTTGAGTTAGTGAAGCTACCTAAAGATAAAAGAGCTTTGAAGAATAAGTGGGTGTATAAAGTCAAGCCTGAAGAACACTCTTCACGATCACCATACAAAGTTAAACTAGTTGTCAAGGGATTCAGTTAAAGGAAAGGTATTAATTTTGATTCGATGTTTTCTCCTGTTATTAAAATGTCTTCCATCCGTGTTATACTTGGTTTAGCAGTCATCCTTGATTTGAAGGTTGAGCAGATGGATGTGAAAACAGCATTCTTACATGGCAATTTAGAGGAAGAGATCTACATGGAGCAATCAGAGGATTTTAAGGTATAAGGGAAATAGGACTATGTTTACAAGTTAAATAAGAGCTTATATGGTTTGAAACAAGCAGTACGACAATGGTATAAGTATTTTGAATTGGTTGTTAGGGAGCAAGGCTATAAGAAAACTAATTCAGATCATTGTGTTCTTTATCAAAAATTCTTTGATAATGATTTTATCATTCTTTTATTATATGTTAATGACATGTTGATTATTGGTAAGAACACTTCTAGGATTGATTGTTTGAAGAAGTAGTTGAGTAAGTCTTTTTCCATGAAAGACTTATGGCCAACAAAACAAATCCTTGGTATAAGGATTATCTAAGATAGAAAAGCGAAGAAGCTATGGTTATCTCAAGAGAAGTACATTGAAAAGGTGATTCAGAGATTCAACATAGATAATGCTAAAGCTGTTAGTTCTCCTCTTTCTAATCACTTTAGATTAAGTAATAATCAAACTCCTTTTACTAATGGAAAGAAGGCAAGTATGCAGGGAGTTCCTTATTCTTCAGCTGTTGGTAGTTTGATGTATGCTATGATGTGTACTATACCGGATATTGCTCACGCTATTAGTGTTATTAGTAGGTTCCTTTTTAATCTTGGTAAGGAACATTGAGATGCTGTTAAATGGATATTAAGGTATCTATGTGGGATTTCTAGATTGTGTTTTTACTTTGGTATTGATAAGCCTATACTATTTAGTTATACAAATACAGATATGGGTGGTGATCTTGATTTGAGGAAGTCTACTTCAGGATACTTGATATCATTTGAAGAGGGAGCAGTGTCATAGCAATCGAAATTACAGAAGTTTGTTGCACTTTCTATCATAGAAGTCGATTTTATTGCAACAATCAAAGCTTGTAAAGAGTTATTGTAGATGAAGAAATTTCTAAAGGAACTTAGTTTCGAGAAAAAGCATTGTGTATTATTAAGTGATAGTCAAAGCGTTATTCGTTTTGGTAAGAATTCTTCTTTTCATTTGAGATCGAATCATATTAATGTAAGATATCACTAGATCATGGATGTGTTAGAGTCCAAGAAATTACAGGTTGAGACAATTCATACTGATGATAATGGCTCGGTTATATTGACAAAGTCTTTACTAAGAGAAAAGTTGAAACTTGTCGTTTGACTGTAAGAATGGCAATTCTTCCCATATTGGCATGAGGGAGAGTTTGTCAAGGGTCCCGCAAACTTTGAAGGAGAAATAAAAAGACGTTTTGCTAGTTTGAAAGTCAAGATTGGTGGGAGTAATGAGGCAACCTTCATTCGGTGGCTCTCTTCCTTTTTCCAACTTTGCTACATGTCCTTTTATCACATGTCAAGACCAACGTTTTTATTGTAGGCATCGCTTGCTTCTTTTTATCAAATTCATGTTTTATTTCATCATTGTTTGTAGGCACCATTTACTTTATTTTTTAACCCACATTCTTTTGATTTTTAAAGTCCAAGTTTGTAGGCTAAGTTTTGCTATAAATATGTAAGACATAAATGAAATATATAACTGTAGAGATAGAATAATAAGTGAAGAAAAAAGAGAGAGAGAAATGCAAAGAGTGAAACTAGAAAAAAATTGTGTGAGAGGTGTTAGCCTGTCAAGATTAAAGTGTATTTTGATCTTGAAGTCATTTTTTAGTTTACCTCGGGTCTGGTATTTTCTATACCCTCCTGTTAGTATTTTATTGTTATTACCCCTATTTGTTGAGTAGGGAAGGTTGGTTGTTATACTCATATTTTACATAGTGGATAATTTACTGGCTTATACCTATGGTTTTTTACTCATCGATTTTGAAGTAATTTTCCACGTTAAAAATTCTGGTATCTCGTGAGATTTATTTTTTTATATAGTTTTTATATATTTGTGATTAAATTATTTTTGGACCTGTCATAAATGAACTTTTTCGAGAGAATTATTTTTATCATTCTGCTACAATAATATTGTTATTGTCATTATTCTCCCAACACCTATGACATACAAAGTGTCTGCTAATACAAACAATATCAACATTACTTCATAATTTCTTGATTCACATTAGAATTGTTTTGTAAATACTATTTCATTACCAAGTCTATGAAAATCCTCTCATACCATAACCTTAAGGATGATTCTTTTTCATTTTTTCCATTGTGATTTCATGTTAATGATGGGAGCTCGAGTATGTCCAATAGAAATAGTTACCATTTTAGAACTTACACATTGTTGTTACATTAAGAAAATTTTAGATTGTTCAATTAAGGACCCACTAGTGATGAATGAAGACAATAAATTTAGCGTAAAAATTCCATGTAAAACATGGAACAAGTAGGAGACATCTGTCCACTGTCCTTCCTTTTATATCTAGTAACCCATAAAAATAAAATGAAATAGTCCAGATGGATGTCAAATTTTCCTTTAAACTCTAAATGCTTCACAAGAACCCCCACAAGTAGTAAAAAACTTGAAAGCATTCACATGTTGTCAGTGATCAAATCATAAAAGTAGTAGAGTTCAAACAATAAATTCCATGTGTGATTGGAACCTACAAAAATGATGGTATCTTTTATGTGACCCCATGTTGATAGGTTATATGGTGCACATGGTTACAAGTGCATGGAAAAATAGATGCATACGAAAAGTTTATTGATAATAGCTAAAGAGAGGAAGGTAGTTAGAACAATCACTACTGTGATTTTTGAGTCACCACTGGTTACCATGCAAATTATTTCAATTCAAAGGCATTGTTTGTATGCACATGTTCAAAGTGTTGACTAGGAAAACGTTTCAATCAATACTAGAAAATCTTGTATTAAGAAGGTAGAGGAAGGACATACATAGCATGCACACCAAAATTATGGTTGGCAATATTAGGGAGAACCAGGACATTACATTTCGTCGAATAAGTTGGAGTAGACATTCTACGATGTTGTACATTACGCAATAGAGACAAATTTCTAAGTTCGAGTATTTTCATAATATATTACAAAGAGCAAAGGCGACATTGACATTGGATGTTAGAATGGGATGTCTCGAGATATAAGATCAGATAAATAATACTAGAAATAATAAGGTTAATAGCAAAAAAATGATTAGTCTTTACACATTTTTTCAGTTAAGTGATTAACCTTTTACAAGTTTCAATTGAGTGATTAATGTTTGCAAAGTTAATCAGTTTAGTGAAAAAGGTTGACGTTGTTAGTTTCTGGTGACGGACTCGGCTTGGCTCACTCCAACCTTTTTACCTCTTCCGGTTGATTTTTTAAACGTTAATCACTCAATTGAAAAATTTTCAAAACTTAGTCATTTAACTGAAAAAATGTGAAAATGATAAATTAATATCCTAATTTAAAATTTTTAATATAGATTTATCTCATAAATGAATATTTTTACATAATATTTATAAAGAGAATTAAGGTATTTAATTATTATTAAGTAAAAATAATATCAATAAATTTAAAAATATATTATTATAATAATACATGTAAAATAATAAGTATAATTCATAATAGAAAATAAAGTCAATAATTATTAGTAAAATTATTTTAAGTGACATATTTTTACTGAATTTTTATATAATTTAAGTTGAATTTTTATAAGTTCAAACTTACTGTTAAAATTAAATTTTATTTATAAATTTATCTTTAAATCTCTTACTCTTCAGTTTTTGAACTTACTCATATAAAAAAATAAATTTGAGGATTATAAATTTAAGTGATTTTGACTCTTTTGATTCAATATAATCTATATAATTATATATTTATATTTTGTTACAATTGAAAGAACTTATAGTAGTAAAACATGAGTTTGAATTAACACCTTTTTGGCAAATAATGTTTATTTAGTCTTTGAACCTTATTTAAAATTAAATTTTTAAAACTTTATTTCCAATTAATAGACATGTAATTTTAATTTTCAAATCAAATAATCTAAATTTCATTTATTAAAAAGTTGTTAGAGACAATTAAAGAACATAATAATATTATGCTATTATAATACGTTGAATACATAAATTCTTTTAGGTGTGTATTGTGGATTTTGTCGGTAAATGAAAGGTAGATTAATTTGATTTAATAAATAAAGTTGAACACTCAATTAACCAAACTAAAATCAAAGGACTTAATTTTGAGTAAAATTTAAGACTAGTTTAAGTACTTTTTCTTGATTTTAGCTCCTTTAACAAGGACTATACAGAAGATTCCAAGCACATACTCATCAAAATGCAATTCAAATTTAGTAAACCGCAACTATACAACCTAATGCTAAGGTCATATAGAGAGACATCGGACTAGTGGAATGCAAAAGCCCGATTCAACTTGTCACTAGTAATTGTCGAGCACTTCCTTTCAACCTTTAACTTGATATTGGTTTTCTAGCAGAGTTTTTCTAGTACGTAAAGTAATCTGAGAGATTTAAGGGTTACCGGTAGTCAGGAATCAATTACAGTAGAGAGAAGAGTAGAGTAGAGTAGAGTAGAGAGAGAAGTGAGATTGAGAAGACAAAACTTAATATTGTTCTTCGTTGATTTCGTTTTATTCTTACATTTCAGCTCTTCCTATCCGTACACATGTATGGCTCACATTACAAATGTTCAAGATATTATCTTTAGCTACTAAGACGGTGTTTACATTTTCTTCCTCCTTCACTCGCCTGACTCTTTTACACATTTGTTACAGCTTCTAAGCTAACTTCTCTATTTACTCGTATCATCTACAATGCCTTTCCCTGGAATCTCTGCTTAACATAATTGCTCGGTTATATTGTTGTGTTCTGCGAACGTTCCTACTCCATTTCCAATTTCTGGCATTTTTTTATCATTTGGTATCATTCCAATCAATTTTGTTGGCTTTTTGTGGAATTACTGTAACATCCATTCTTTAAATTCTTATAGTCTCCTTTCTTGCCTTCGCACCATTCTTGCATTCTTCTTTCTTGCCGCAAATCCCACGCCTTCAATTGATTACACATATTTTCTTTAAACCTTCTCCATTCTCGAACTTCATTTCCTTCACCCATGGCTGCTCCTTGGAATTAAACCTGTCTCTGATACCAATTGATAGGGTTTTTCTAATATGTGAAGTAATCTAAGAGATTTAAGGGTTATTTGTAGTGAAGAATCAAGTACAGTAAAGAGAAGAGAAGAGTACAAAGAGAAGTGAGATATAGAAGACAAAATCCAATATTGTTCTTCGTTGATTTAGCAACCAAAACTACGTTGTTTTATTCCTACATTTCAGCTCTTCTTATCCGTACACGTGTATGGCTCACATTACAAATGTTCAAAATATTATTATTGGCTACTACGACAGTGTTTACATCTTTTTCCTCCCTCACAACACACGACTCTTTCCACATCTGCTACAGCTTCTAAGCTAAATTCTCTATTTACTCGTATCATTTTCTTCATGTCTATAGTTTCGTTTTCCACTTATTACCAAAATGCAATGCTCATCCTTTCTCAGAACAAGCTATTCACGTTCTGCAACCACAAAGCCAATACAGCAACCAAAGATAGGACATAGCCTGAAAGATTTTCACTACTAATTCATGAAAAATTCTCAAGAAGCAGACAAATGGATCCCTTTCTCTTCAAGCGAGCAATTCTGTTGAATCTTTTTCCTCTTCACGGCTTCAAATCTGGTTTGTTTCCCAATGGCGTCGGATATAGCCTTGGACAGCCAAAACCCCGGTCTCTCAAGGAATGGTGCTCTGTCAAGAACCAAAGGTTCCCTCAAAGTGACTTCTATGCCATCATATGCCCATAATGTCACTGTTGCTTCACCTTTGAGTCCCAAAGAAAGCCAGCCTAAGCCTGCTACTGCAATATCAATGCTATTAACATCCCAACTGGTACCTGATACCTTAATATCCTTTTCTTCCCATTTTCCCAATTCATAAGCTCTATCATTACCAATTGGGGGCTGAACAATTAAAAAACAAACATTGTTAGACAAACAAACCTTGCCAGAACAGCCTTTACTTAAAGTTCATTCATTCATTCAACAGTGAGACATTAACTTCGCATCAGAAGTCAAAAGTAAAATTAGTTACTCCAAATCAAAGAAAAAGTGGGACCAAACGAGTTCATTTACTGACCAGACTCGTTACAGCTTCATCATAATATCCATATGAGAATCAACGAAGATGATCTTCCTATAAATGGATTATCAACAAGGAAACATTTTAGATACATCCTTCCTCAATTGATTCAGATTTTGAGATTTGACACTGTTACGTTGACTAACTCAAATACAATTGTTTTTATTTTTTTTTTGAAGGAGCTCAAATGCAAATATTGTCATAGCCAATGTTTGCAAAATTTGATTGGTCAGGCTGGTCTCCTTGGAAAAGCTTGCAACTAATTGAGTGACCCCCTATCGCAGACAAAGAACTGACAGGAATCATTTCAAACCAAAATTCATAGGTTGTACAAATATCCAGCTTGGTTAATCAAGTTTACCAATGTATAGGATCTAAAATCAATGGCTTATTTACTCAAAAAAAAAAAAAAATCAATGGCTTCAAAGTACTCAAACTAATGATTCGAGCTAACTTTGGCATTGGCTATTGTGAGCCATAAATATGATATAGGAAAACAAGATTAAAGGATAATTATGAATTCCAGACAAATGCTGTATTAAAACTGCTAGTTATGAAAATCATAATAAACACAAGTTACAGCTTGTCTTCTTGTAATCCTTCATATTTTACACTTCTAAGAGGTCCCAATTTGCAGACTTGGTTAATTTGTACCACAAACTCTTTGTTGTTAGCATTTCTGAAGTTGATCATATAAACCTATCAAATTTCAAAGCTCAAAATTTTCCCAAATGATACATTCAGTACCTACAACTTTTAGCAATTGCTCGCAAAAAAATTCATTTCTCATGAAATCATTGAGTGCTGTTACTTATGCTGGTATTTACAAGATTGTAGATCAGGGTTATGTTTAACTCTGATCATATCGATACTGAATTACCAGTGTCAACATACCAGTATGCCTTCTCTACTTGTAAAGGTAGGAACGTGAAAACTGGATAAAGTAATTGTATCTATGTTAAAGAGGTTCTAGACCACTGTGAAAGTCAAACGGCATTCTACATAGCACGATCAATATAAAGATATTATCTATAGACCTTCATTTTGACAAACCACAAATAGGAGCTTAAGTACTATTACTGCTACACACTGATAATAAACTCGTTACAGACAATAATAGTGAAGACCAACTATGTTTATGCCTAGCCATTCAAGGTAATGGGCCATGGGAAGGAACAGGGTAAGTGGAAAGACCTTGTAGGTTAGAAAACATATCCTTTTTGAATATATGAATTTTATATCCTAATCTCACATTTACAGGCCAAATTGAACTCATTTAGCTATCCTACATAACCAAACATCAAGATCGAATTTTAGAAATTGAGGGGGTTGACTCCAATTGCGTATAACGAGAAGTAAATGAATGAATGATACATAGCAATTGATGGATCATATATAAGCTAGGAAAAGCTTATCTGTTCCAATACAATTGGTGCAATGAATAGGTCATTACCTGCAGCCGAATGCCAACATGGTTTCTCCATAACTCATCAGCATTTTCTCTCTTTCCCAGGTGAAGAGAAACATTTGGGGATGCCCAGACTGTGACATAAATTGTTTCCACAGAAGCTTCATTAAGGTCTAGCCGCAACAACCCACCAACATGTACTGTTTGTCCCACCTGCAAATGAACCCCAATCAACAACCTTTTCAAGAGCACATAAAATGCGTCTTGAAATATATTGTAAGAGAAACTTATCAACCATTATTTTCAAGTTAAACTAAATAAATTATCACACTAATTATTACTTCGTCTCATAGTTGCACGTATCAGGCAAGCTATAAGTTACGAATTCAGTCAATCTTTTGGCTTCAGTTGACCACACAACCAGATGAAGCCACATAATACATAAGAAGCATGTATAAGAAATGCATTCCAATTATGATTCAATTTAACATGATGTTCAATAAAGGATCTCAATCACAACAAATATTCCTGAAGCATTCACCTGCTGACATATCAGATATTGCATTTATGATTCAATTCAACATGATGTTCAATAAATGATCAAAATCCCAACAAACATTCCTGCTGCCTGCTATTTGCTGATAAACAACTCTCTTTAAGATCTGAACATAACTTACGGCATATGGCAGTGCTAATAGTTCTAAGCATACGCATCAATATGCACTCATGAAAAACATATGCATACATATAGAGCACAATATACACAAATACGTCAAGGAATATTAGCCTCTGATCCTCATGCACTTTTGATCTACAATACACACATAAGGAAACTAAATGATAAATTGATACATAGATTCAAAGGAATTACTGAAGAGGAAGTATTTTGAACCACAAAAGGTACACGAGTGAATGTCAAGACAACTCACCTTCATCCTATATGTTCGAGGTTGAAGCTCCTTTCTTATTTCAATCATTTTCTGCTCTTCCCTATTTAATCTCATGGACATTAGATATGGATGTAAGAGACCTGGCGTATCATACATCCTTGCCTTGGCAGACAGTACACCCTGAATTCTCAGAATTCCAAGTGTTGTCCCAGGAACTGAAGCTTCAGTGAGCTTCGTAATTTTTGCCCCTTCTTTCTTTGCAAAGGCATTGATAAGTGTAGACTTGCCCGCATTCTGGGCCCCAATAACCCACACATTTCCACGAGGACCAGCTAATTCCTTCACAAATGATAACAAATTCTTGACACCCAAATCCTTACGAGCACTAGCCAGATAAACCCCACTTAGTTTGGGAGCACCTCCAGCCCTAGCTCGGTGCCTAACCCATCTATCTAATCTGGTAGGTGAAATTTGTGATGGCAGAAGATCAACTTTTGTAGCCACAAGGACAAGCTTAGGCAATTTTTTGCTAGCTCTAGGGTCATTCTTTGCCAGCTCTAATGCCTCAAACAAGGATTTTGCCGCCCGTCTCGGGAATGATCCATCAAAATCAACACAATCAACAACCATGACAACAACAGTCACATTGCCACTGCCAGTAGTTTTCATTAGCCTACTAGTGATCAACCTATTAAAATCAAAGTCAGGTATCAAGTTTTCAGCCGTTTGGCTCTTGACGCTCCCATAATTCCTCAGAGAATGACAACGAGCACAAACAGTAGCCTCATCACTTTCCCTATTAGCCTCCCTAGCAATCCTCTTCTTCTCTGCTTTAGCCAACTTCCTCTCCTCCTTTCTCTTCCTTTCTCTCTCCACAATATCCTCAGTAATGTTGCCATACCCAACACCTGCTGGAGCAAATCCATTCAAGTCCAAATTGTCCTCGTCAGCTTTTATTAACACGTCAAATTCACTGTAATCCAAACTGAAAACACCACCCTCTGTCAATTTACGTTGTTTCCTGTGAGCTTCCTCAATGCCAATTTCGAGCTCCTCCTCCGCATCACTATCCTCGTCAAGACCATCATCAAAATCATGAATTTGATCCTCATAATCCCCCTGCTCTACCGCATCTTGTTTTGTAATAATTTTCTTTTTCTGGTAATACCCAGGAAGGTTAGGGTCTTCATCTTGCATAAAGACTCCACACCCAGGGCAAATAAGCCCATAGTTCTCATCCTCTTCCTTCCCCTCGCTCCAAACCAACTTTCTAGCTCTTTTCCCCGACTCTATTTTACTTGAATGATCGTGTTCTTTTGTTTGAATGCCTGTTTGTTGTTTACGCGATAAACGTACAACTGAAAATCTTCTATTACTACTTTCAGTGCTTAGCAAACTCAATCCTGATTTTTTTTTTTAAGAAAAAAAGCAACAATTTAAAAAAAAAAAAAGAGAGAGAATAGGGTACGTTGCTTACTTTCTAACAGAGATGAGGTGAAGGCAATTATAAGTCATACCTGGTAAAAGATATAGAGTGCTCGAAGATACTTGATGTCCATTGCAATGAGTTTTGTTAAGAAGCTTGAAGCCTAAATTGGTGAGCCCTGTGGACAGCAAAACTACCATTTCCTTAAAAAGCTGGGCAGTGACAACTGCTGTAAGAATTCCTTTTTCAAAACATTTCTACTTTGCTTTCGGTTATGGAGAAAATGGCAAGAGAGACTTTTTAAATGACGATGGTCTTGTACTACTGGCGTCTATGAGCAGAGCAATTGTTTCACTTTACTGAGAAAAGATAAGATAAATTGTTATCATGGCTGAAGCCCAAACGTTCCTTGGTCACGCCCGTTATGACCCATCCTGCTACATTATTATACTCGAATACATACATACTTAGACAGGCTCTTCAACCATTGTAGTTAAAATACGTAAGTCTTTCACCCACTAGTTTAAAAATGGTAAAAGGTATGAATTGGCCCTTAACATTTCATAAAAGGTTTAATTTGTTTTTTAACATTTTATAGGGTATCACTTTGCCCCCTAACATTTAAAAAATTATCTAATTTGCTCCCTCACGTTTACAAAATAATACAAATTGCCCCTTAAAATGGTCAACGCAAAGGGCAATTTGTACCATTTTGTAAACGTTATGAAGCAAATTAGACCTTTTTCAAACGTTTGAGAGTAAAGTGGTACCTTGTAAAACGTTAAGGGGCAAATTAAATCTTTTGTGAAACGTTGAGGGCCAATTCATACCTTTTTCCTTTTTTAAAGTGAAGCATTGATTATTAAATTCTATATCATATTTTCAATCTCATATATAATTTTATTAGCTTAGAATCTTAATACAGTAATTTTCAAATAAAAATAGAGTAAAAGAAATAAATTTTCTTTAAAATTCTTGTTCATTTTAATTATTTTAAAAATATTATATAATATTAAGTTTTAAGATAATTAAATTTAAAAGTATTTTTTATATAAGGT
>JAOXYD010000005.1:13638544-13652021 GCA_028565735.1 Pinacopodium congolense
TTAACAAATGATTTAAAACTTTCATCCTTACTAGCAAGAAACATAACCCATGTAAATCTAGTATAATCATCAACAATTACATATGCATATAATTTACCACCTAAACTAGCAATTCTAGATGGTCCAAACAAATCCATATGTGATAACTCTAAAGGCCTAGAAGTTATTACCACATTTTTCTTCTTGAATGATGCTTTGGTTTGCTTACCCATTTGACATGCATCACACACCTTGTTCTTTTCATACTTCACTTTGGGTAGACCATTTACTAGCTCCTTGTTGTAGAGATTGGAAACGTGTTCCATGCTAGCATGACCTAACCTTCTAGACCACATCCAAGCATCCTCATTCATAGACATTAAATACTCAAAATTTTGGTTATAGAAATCATTTATATCAATAGAAAACATGTTTCCAACTCTCTTGCCAATAAAAATAATACAATTATCAATCACATTAGAAACTATGCAAGATTTTCCTTCAAAATTAACTTTAAAACCCTTATCACATAATTGACTTGCACTTAATAAATTATGTTTTAAACCTTCAACCAAGAGTACATTATCAATAGTGGCATTATTCTTACCAATTTTTCCAATGTCAATTATCTTACCTTTGGCATTGCCTCCATATGTCATATGTCCATCGTCTTTGTCTTCTAAAGAGATAAAATGAGAGGCATCACCCGGTATATGCCTAGAGCATCTACTATCCACATACCAAATGCTCTTCTTGTAATTCTATAAAATAAGGAAAAATCCTTTCACTTTAGGTACCCACATTAATTTGGGTCCTTGGGGGTTAGATACCTTTCTAGTTCCCAAGGCCTTTGGAAAACTAGATAATTTATCAAAACAAAATCTTTCTAAATGACCATACCTTCCATAATGATCACAAATATATGTTAATTTATGAAAATGCATGTTTGGCCTAAAGTTGTTACTATATGCAAATCTAGATACATCATTTCTAAAATTGCTTTTTTGTTGCAATCTTGACCTAAAATGAACATGAAAGTCATTTCTTGATGCATGGACATGCATAGGACAATCATGTGAATATGTAGGCCTAATATGCATTGATTAAGGTCTATATGCCTTATATGATGATTTTGCATTTGAAAAGAAACTATGTTTTTTATTACGAACATGCATATCTCTCATAGATGTAAATTTCAAAGAATATATAAAAGCATAATGAGTTTTCCAAGATTGGGTTCTAGAAGATGATGCACCATTTTCAAATGATGATCTAGGAAAGTACTCTTCATCCAAGCTTTTTCCCTTCATAAAAGTAGTTTTCCCATTCGGTGTTCCACTTTCTTGAGTAAAACCTAAACCGCATTTATCATTGGAGAATTTTTTTAGCTCCAAGCATGTTATCCAATTTGTCTTTTTCCTTATTGAAATTTTCTAATGATTCTTTAAGTCCTTTTATCTCATTCTTTAAAGAGTCATTTTCATCCATCATTTTCTTCCTATCAACATCAAAATCTATCATGGATTCTAACATGGCATTTTTTTTCATTCTTTAATTTATCAATTTCTATCATGCATGTATATTTAGATTTTAAAGCATTACTCATTTCAACTCATCATTCTCATGCACACAATCAACTAATTCCTTTTTCAAACCATCATTCATATTCACCAACCGATCATTTTCTATTTCAAGATCATTTAACACTTTCTTGCATTCCTTAAGTTTGGAAGACAATTTCTTCTTTTTCATAATAGTACGTTCAATAACTTTAACCAATTCATCATAGCTTAAACCAACATCTGTAGGCATATTCTTATTCTCATCATCATCATTAAATGGTGAAGAAGATGGCACCTCATCATCCAAAGCCATGAGACAAAACTTGGTGCTTTCATTTTAGAAATTTTCACTTCCCTCTTTGCTTTCAGTTTCCAACATGGCTTTCAAGGCTTTATTTCCTTTCTTGTTCTTTTTCTCTCTTCTTTCCTTCTTGCCATTTCTTTCATCCTTCTCACTTTCCTTAAGAAGTGGGCAATTAGTCTTCAAATGCTCTGGTTTCCTACATTCATAACAAATGACATTAGTAGATTTTCTTTTATGATCAACTTACCTTGCTCTCTTTTCTTGGATTGTGACTAGCTCTTTAGGAATTTGTTGAAATTTTTGGTAAGAAGAGATATCTCTCTTTCACTTTCTTCCGATGAGCTCCCTTCTTCACTAGACTCCTCCTTCTTGGCTTTGAACACCAAGTTCTTCCTTTTTTATGAAGGTTCCTCTTCTTTTACTTTTGAGTCCTTCATTGTCATATCATGAGTGAGTAAAGAACCTATCAATTGTTCCAAAGGTAAAATGTTAAGATCTTTAGCTTCTTAAATAGCGGTTACCTTAGCCTCCCATTCCTTTGACAAAGACCTCAAAATTTTTCTAATAATTTTAACATTTGTATATAATATTCCTAAACTTTCAAAGCACTTATAATGTTACTAAATCTAGTATACATGTCAAAAATGCTTTTATTAAGATGCATTGAAAGTAATTCATATTGATGAATAATCATGGACATTTACTTTCTTTCACTTGATTGGTACTCTCATGAGTAACCTTTAAAGTATGCCAAATTTCTTTAATCGTTTCATACATAGACACCCTATTGAATTCACTTATACTTAAAGCACAAAATAGAATATGAACGGCTCTATTATTAAGTGAAAACAATCTTTCATCCTCTACATTCCATTCCTCTTTTACCTTAGGAATTCTTTTCCCATTCTTAATCTTAGTGGGAATATAAGGATCCTCATTCACTATATCCCACAACTTAATGTTTTCAACTTGAAGAAAGAATTTCACCCTAGTTTTCCAATAAAAGAATTCATTTCTATCAAAGAAAGGAGGTTTACCAATATTTTGAGCTTCAAGACTAGACAAGCTACCCAATTGTGCCATAATGGATGTTTTCTCACAATTTCGTTAGAAATTAATGCAAGTGTAAGACCTATACTCTGATACCAATTTAAACCCCTTTGGTACCTAAGAGGGGGGTGAATTGGGTATTTTAAAACTTTTTAACTGATTAAAACTAGCAACCTAAATCAATTGAAAACTAAATCCAATCACTAAACCAAGGTTCAACCTAAGATGGAATGAGAATGCAACTACTAAAATGAATGTAAGAAATTAAGATTCAAGACAAAAAATCAACAATAAATAAAGGAGTTAAGGTAAGAGGAGGACACAAGCAAATTAAAGATGTCCACCTACCCCAAAGATAGGCTATATCTCCTTTCCAACTACTTGTTGGATGATTCTATACTAATCAATCAAAACAAGTACAATCTTCTTATAAGGTGGAGAGTAACCTTTATAATCTTACTTTCCAAAGGAGAAGAGTAACCCACAACAATAATCTTACTTCTTAAAGGTGAAGAATAACCTATAAAAAATCTTTTCAAGGAAAAGAGAATCGTACATAATTCATAAATATCCAAATGATTCAATTCCCTTAAATTCAAGTAACCAAATACATCTTGAAAGATGTTTCACTCAGTGCATAATTAAACTAAGGGTTTTAGCTTTCAATAAATGTTATAAATGAATGGTGATGATCTTGATAGCTTAAAAAAACTTAGTATGATAGAAAACAAGAATTAAAAACATGTATATATATATGCAATATGATCAAGATAAATTAATCACAGAATCTAGACAATTTAAGCACTCGATGAATATTCAATTCAAAACATAAATATAAATATTTCAAAATCAAATTAAAAATACCAGAGCACTCCTAACACCTTATGTGAACTAACCACAATAAATGTATGCATCCTGAAACTAATTTAAAGGAAGAAATTCGTGATTAAATGAAGAACATAAAAAACTAGACAGTTTTGATGTATGAATGAACTAATGCACACAAATGATGAAATAATCAACCAAAAAAATTGAAATTAAGATTATTCTGATTCTTAAGAACTTAAAAAAAATAAAACAATAATAAAAAATCAAATAAGCAGATTAAGTAAGTTGAAATAGAAATCAAACTTAAATAAGTAAAATAAGTAGTTATCTTGAAGTATATGAATGTTTAAGCTAAATGATAACTCAAATAGGCCTAAAAAATTCAAAAAAACTTTTAAAGACAATCTAAATACCTTAAGAAAACTGAAAACTCCAATAACAAGATTTTATAAATAGGTTTTATCACCTAAAATCGAGATTCAAGCTAGAACAGTCTCAATAGAGACAGTTTTGATAGATGTAGGAGTTCTAGCTTCAATTTGATGAAACAACCTCTTTAAAATGTAAAATATATATCAAATAAACTCTCAAACACTCAAGAAATAGATTAGAACAATTTCACACACTTAGAAACACAAATTGATAGCAAACAGATAATTGAAAGTAAGTGCAATAAGAGAGTGGGCAGCTTGAGACTTTTGAGAGATTCAGGAGGTTTGATCTGTTTTGGAGTGTCTAGAAAGTCAACATTTTTTTTATAGAGGTTATATATAGTGTATGGATACTCAAAGAGGGTTTAGGGGAGTTTTTAAGCCGTTAGAATGAAGATAAATTATAAAAACCCGAAAGTAGAAACTAGCCGTTAGAGACAAACCCTTCAACGACACCCTCTAGGTTTATCAATGACATCATTGACAGATGAATAACTCGTCGGTGATAGCTTCTAGCAAACAGGGGTATAATGGCACCATTGAAACCACCGTTTAAGGAAGAACACCCCATCATTATACGTCCAAAAAATATGAAAATACTCAAAACTAACTCTAAAACTTTTCATACAAGTTCCCAATAATAATTAAGACTTCAAAAAACTTTTAAATCATATCTTAAAGGTATATGATTAATCAAAACTCATCAAACAATTCAAAAACATGAAATGATCTTTGAAATGAAAGAATATGCAACTTTATATATTTAAATGTAATGCATAATCAAAACTAAGCCCTTAAATCAATTGAACATCAAGTAAAACTTATAAACATATTTGAAAAAACCTGTCTAAGGTCTTGAAGCTTCCAAATCATTTGAATTTTCATTATCTTCAAATTTAACCTTCAAAATCCAAGCTTTCCATATTGAATTCTTCTTGAAGCATACCTGCCTTTAAGATGAACATCATAAACTTAAACCATTAGTAATCAAACATGCTTTTTATCATCAAATCCAAGATTAGAACCTCCCTTGGTTCAACAGGAAGATTTCATGACAAGGTATTTGTTTTCACGTAAAAAGACTACGTGATCTCAAGAAAATGCCCCAAAGTTAAAATTATGTTTTATTGATATTGTCTTAAACATCTTGACTATATTTATATGATGGTATATATGAAATAACTTGAATGCTTGGTATTATAGATTAAGGGTTATTTCTTTTATATTATGTGATTTACATGAGCTTGACTAAAATTTTGTCATAATGGAATTGATATTTGTGCATTAAATCAATGAAATTGATTGGTTTTTATTTGTTTTGATTAAGATTGTTTAAATGGAATATTTGAGTCATTGTTTAAGAACAAGAAATAGTTCAACTATGGGGGTAGATGATAGGGATGAATTATATTGAGTTCTAATATGTGTTTTAACGTGGTTTCATCCCTATCTTTAATGTAAAAGTGTCTAATTTGTATTCATTTTAAGTTTGAATGTGAGATTGATTATTAGATATAAATATTAGTTGAAAGGGCCAAGTTTTGAAAAGAATTAGAGTAAAATGGAGCAAGAAGCTATTAGATAAAAACCTAAATGATAGTTTTTATAGGTCATAAACGGCATTGTTTAAGTCAATGAATAGTTGTTTAGCCACATTTTCCAGATTCTTCAATGACAGTTCAACAAGAGCCATTTAAAGTACTGTTAACCACCGTTTAAGTCTAAAAAAACATTGTTTCGCTCCAAATCAAGGAGCAATCATGTATTTTTTTCATCTAAATTCCATAAATCCTAGAGAAGACATATAAAAGGATGAAGAGGAGACATTTTCGTCAACTTTTGGTTCCTTCTTGAGAAGTTCTTTATTTTCTTTGTGTTTTCCTTAGGATTTTTAGTTGTTTTTCTTATCTTTTCATCTTGATTTAGATTTGGTTCTTAGATTTAGTTTTTTAGGTGCAGAATACTAGTTTTTATTTATGTTGTTACTGCTATTTAGTTTTTTCGATTTATTTTTCCATATATTTCATTTTCATTTTGTTGACATACTTGTTGAACCTTTGGTTTAGTTAAATATTTAATTTCCAACATTATTAATCTTATTTTCTCTATGTTCTCTTTAATTTCAGTTACTGTTATTTTTAATTTCATTATCTTAACTTAGTTTTATTTGGGTTAGAAGATATTTGATAAATGAATAGGTTATAATTTTGAGAATGGAATTGGGTTTTAAATAGGTTTTGTATTTTATGCTAAGATTGAGTTAAACCTCCGATTAAATGCCAAGAATAAGAGATTATGTGTAGGATTGATCACCCTATTTATGATTTCTAGTCTGATTGTTAAGTTTGAATTTTTAATCTGTAATTGTCATTAGCAATTACTATAAATGGAAATAGATTAATTGGTTTTGTAAGTGAAACTTAAGCAACTTAACCTAAGGTTTTGATTCTTTAAATTACATAATCTGAGCTTGCGAGATTATAATCTAAGTTAGTTGCTCCCTAATTCTTAATGGTACTGTGCCCTTGAATCTAAAGATTGTATTATAAGTTATTGCATAGTTATGGCCAATTTTACGATCGTATTATATTTATCTAAAATTAGAGGAACAAGGATGAAGGTCATATTTAAGTTTACAGGCTAGCATTTTAAACATAATACAATTTATATATTTTCGATGATCGATTATAATTCATCAATCTCGATAATATTTTTTGCCCAGCTTTTTATCGTTGTTATCTGTTTCTTGTTCTTTTTTGTCATTATTCATTTGTGTTAATTTTGTTATTTTTAGTTTTTATTTATTTTAATTCATTGCACTAGAGGATTTTTTATTTCTTTTCTTTTTTTGTTTACACAACATTAAGAATAATTAAAAATACTAACTAGTTTTCTATGGGATCGATCCTGACTTACCTCGTTATATAGTTAGTTTAGGTTAGATATTTATTATTTTATAATCAGCGACAAACTTACTAATGCTTTACTAAAATCCAAACTCTTTACACTCAATGCCTACTACGATGCTGACTGGGTTAGCTACCTTGATGATTATTATTTGACCTCTAGCTATTACATTTACTTGAGATTTAATTTTATCTCTTGGAGTGCTAAGAAATAACCAACAATTGCTCGCTCAAGTATTGAAATAGAATATTAAAGTATTACACTTGTATTAGCCGAGTTTTGCTAGATTACATGTCTCCTCGATGAATTTGGTCTTTTCAACTTAATACCAACTTTGCGGTGTGATACTTTTGGTGCAAAGTTCCTCACTACTAATTTAATTACTCATGCTTATACCAAGCCTATTAAAATTGATATTCATTTTGTTTATGATTTAGCAGCAAAGAAAGCTCTGTTCATCCATCACATTTTAGCCAAAGAGAAAATTGTCGATGTGACCAAAACCCTCTCCTCCATAACATTTTGCTAATTATAAGACAAACTCATTGTTGCTTTCACTGTGAGATTGAGGGAGGATGATAACACACGACATAAGTTTCCTATCATTTAACTGTGTTCTTTCAGCTCTATGATTGAAACACCTTGATTTCAACTATATAATCTTAGTCTCCAAATCCTCTTTTATATCATTATATTTCCATATTTACACATGTAATACTTATATATATATATATCTATGTAATTCTCTTGTAAATATATGCAAAAACACCTTCCTTTACATTATTCTCTTTAGTTATAATTGCAACCTGACTAGACCCACAATAAGATCTATTACTTTTATTCTCGTAATAAATCTTTTGTTGACTCTAAAGGGATGACAAAATGTTGTTTTCTCAAAAAAAAAAAAAAGAAAAAATTATTTACTTGATTATTTTTTCCCTTCAATTTTTGTGTCCTTCAAACATTAATTTTTTTTAACTTTAAGATACTTTTTTCATAGATTTCCAAATAATAATTTTAATAGTTAAAAAATTTTAAAAACATTTTCAACTAACAGTTTCCCATGTTTATGCATCTTTAACTAAAAACTTATGATAATAAAAAATATTTATTAAAATGCTCCTTAATTCAATAAAAGTTACAAATTTTAATTAAATTTTTATAATGAAACATAATAATCCAAATTTATTATTATTTTAGTTATAAATTGAGTTATCTAAAAATTCCAAGTACTTTGAATTTAAATGATAGTTAATCTCTTATAAAAATGACCCACAAAGTGATATAAGATACGTGACTTTAAAATTTTAAAAATTTGAAATATTGTGAAGGGGTGCATAAATGTGAGAAACATTGAAAAAATAGCATTATCATTAATAATTTCCATATATTTTACAAATGAGATTTATAGAACTAATTATATTTAGAGATTGCAAATATATTATCTCAAACACTAGAATATATTTAAAAACAACATTTACAACATATTAAATTAAGTATTAGTTTAATTATAAATGATGTAGAAGTATTAACTTAGAGAAAAGAATGACAATCTATTTTTTAAAAAATTTCATTATTTTGTTCATTTTAAAATTTAGATATTTTATTTGCTTGCATTTGACTCACATGGTAAATTGGTTTGATTCGTGTCAATAGGTATAAATATTGGACGCTAACGAGTAACATAAAGAGTATCCAACATTGATTGAAGTCTATTTATCCCGAATAAAATAATAAAATATGAAGAAATGAAAAGAAAAAGTAAAAAAACAAACAGATACCATTTTACAAAAGGTATAAAGAAGCCTCACCTCGAGCTTCAGTAATCCTTTGGCAGGTTATGCTTAACAAGTTTAGTATTGCTGACAGGTTAAGCAGGTTCTTAAACATTCCCTCAGTGTTTGCTTTATGTAATAAGCATCGAGAATCAACTGAGCATCTATTCTTTTTATACAAGTATAACAATGTTTTTTAGTGTCAAGTGCAGAGACTGTGCAGTATCTATCATCTCTCCATCCTGCAAGCTGCTGGACGTAGCAAGGGGGTTAAGGCAAACCAGAACTATAGGAATGTGAGTAATCTGAAGATATCAACGATTGCCTTAGCCAATACTATTTATGCAACATGGAAAACAAAGAAATAAAAAAGACAGCTTTTGCTGGAAACCCTTTTTTTCCCAGACTTCAAGCTATTGTGCATAATTTGCATAAGACATACAGTGAGAGGGTATAAAGTAAAGGTGGAAACTATCAAATATTACTTAAACCCATCTCTTTCTTTGTAAAAGGCAAATTTCTGCTGTAGAACCGTAGGGAGTCAGGCTTCTAGAATTTAGTTGTTGTCTAGTTTTAGTAACCAGTGAAGGTCTTTCAACATGGCAGTGCCTCTAGTAAACATACTTGCCGAATTTAAACTACCTCTTACTATAGCAATTCCTGCAGTGATCCGTAAGCTTGGACCTGCTGCTTAATGCAGTTTCCATGTTTATCTTATACAATGAGGATGTGACTTTCTTGTAAACAAGGAGTGATGTTTCTCTAAGAACCTATTTGGCTTGCATCTTTCCATTTTATTAATTAAAATATTTTTTAATTTTTTTTATAAAAAAAATCTTAAATCTTATGGCTATACATATCATAAAAATTACAGACAATTCGCTAAAGCGGCAAGTGATATAAAATGAAGGAAAATCGGCCAGATTAAAATTGACATCAGTTGAGGCTGAGGTTCTTTTATTTAAATCCAAAAGCTGCTCACGAGGACTCATCCGCTTAGTCGTTCACTTGTCAGTAATAGTAATACCCATAGGAAGCCAAAAACAGAGAAGAGAAAGTAGCAGAGCAATGCAGGAGCAGTGGAGCCTCTACGAAGCCTACAACGAGCTTCATGGGTTAGCTCAGGAGCTCCAAGCCCCTTTTGACGCACCGGCTGTGCTGGTGGTGGGCCACCAGACTGACGGCAAGAGCGCTTTGGTGGAGGCTCTCATGGGCTTCCAATTCAACCATGTTGGCGGTGGCACCAAAACCCGCCGCCCCATTACTCTCCACATGAAGTATAATCCTCTCTATGATGTTCCCGTCTGCCACCTCATCTCCGAGGACGACCCCTGTCTTTCCCAGCACAAGGCTCTCCACGAAACTCAGGCAACCCCATTTTTCTCACGTTGCATTTTGATCTGGGTAACTCGCAATTTCTGCAATGTGCAATCATATGCTTGTGTTTTTTCTCCGTGAATTTCTTCAGGCATATATTGAATCAGAGAACTTGAGATTGGAGCGTGAGTCTTGTCAGTTTTCAGCTAAGGAAATAATTATGAGAGTGGAATACAAGTTCTGTCCCAACCTTACAATTATAGACACTCCCGGGCTAATTGCTCCGGCGCCCGGTCGTAAAAATCAAGCGTTACAGGTCGGAAAGATAGATCCAGTAGCATAGAAAATTGACTTATCTCTTGGTAATCGTACTGGTGCTTGCTTTTTGTGTTTTATTCAGAGTCAAGCCCGAGCAGTGGAATCTCTTGTGCGAGCTAAGATGCAACATAAAGAATTTGTTATCTTATGTCTTGAAGATTGTAGTGACTGGAGTAATGCAACTACTCGAAGGGTGGTCATGCAAGTATGCATCTTTCCGGTCATCTAAATGCATTTCATTTGCTTAGTCTGATTTTTAAACCTTTGCAATAGAGTAGCAGTCTTCTACTGTTGAATAATCATTGCTGGGAGTAAAGTCCTGCCAATTATTCGGTGATGAAAGGTGTAAACAAGGGTTGCAGTTAAGATCTATAAACTGAATCATAATCTGAACCAAGTGGTTTTTAGTGGGAATTGTGGAGAGTAAAGTGGAACGACTTGTATCTTTGAGTAATTATTGAGTGATGAAAATGAGTTTTTGAGGGCATGTGTGCATAGGAGGATTTTGCATCACAGAGATCTTATGCTGAATATCTACTCACAAACTAGCTTCAAAAAGGCTCCATTGGGATCAAACATTGGATTAGGAAGTGCAATTCTAGTACATTAAAATATATAATCTGTTAGTCATAATCTACATTTCGGTTCTTGGAATTGGTTAAGGAGTTAGAGTTCTAATTCCATCTACATAAAAATGGCCTTTGGACCTGCCATGTCAATTTGCATTTGAACTCAGTTTCTGAGGGCCCAGAATGCAGCGTTATAGAATGTAATTAACATGTAACTGTCTTCCAGAAGGAATATTATATTCCCTTTTTAGAGGAAAATGGCTTGTTCCTAGTATTTTCCACTACTTACAAAAGACTAAATATCTTTGTTTCTTGCAGCTTGATCCTGAGCTTTCAAGGACTGTAATTGTCTCAACCAAGCTTGATACAAAGATACCCCAGTTTGCTCGCTCATCTGATGTTGAAGTTTTCCTTACACCACCTACCCAAACGCTTGATGGTTTCATGTTGGGTGGCTCTCCTTTTTTCACATCAGTGCCTTCTGGAAGGGTTGGTTCTGACAACGATTCAGTTTACAGATCAAACGATGAATTTAAGCAGGTTTAGTGTTACAACTCCCAAAGCTATCTTTTCTTTTGGCTTTCATTTCAGATAGTAATGCTAGTAATCAATAATCCAGAATCATCATGACAATTATTATTTGAACAAGCTAATAGTCCTTTTTCATTTTGTTCTAGTAGTCCTCACACCTGAAATTGATAAAGTTATGACTGTATTATATATATGGTCTTTGAAATGTTAGTAATTCCTTGCTGCTGTTTTTCCAGTTAGTATTTCTTTTTTGTATGTTGACATTAGGAGCTATATTGTGGGACCTGACGAGATAGCATTTCAATATTTTTTAAATTCTCTTCTCGAAAAACATTTGTTCTCTACAAATTAAAGAAAAATTCAAAATTGAGGCTTCTTGTTCTGGAAATTGAATATGAGATTTAAAGTATCTCAAAGAACAGTCTGATGTTCATCTTCATTTTTTCTCTCTTCAACTTCTATTCCTGAATATGATTAGAAGGTTTAACATTGATAACTTGGATAAGCTGTCCTTATGCCATCAATTTATGTTTTTCTCGGTCATCCTTAAGCCTCAAAATTTTGTTATTAACCAATTGCCTTCATTGACCTGCTTTCATGGTGAAGCTTTTAGACTTGCCTTATTGTTCAGATTACTTGACAAATAAACCATCAAACTGGTTTGAATTCATACAAGCTCAGGATTGCATTGCTAGTTTGGTCACCATTGCCAAAAGGAGCTATACATAGTTTAGCTTAAAATCTGTTTCTTTTCCCTAGCATCTTTAGGAATCTTATTTTTTTCCTGACATACTGCCCTTGAGACAATGTCAAGTATTTCAATTCCTTGTCAACTCAAATTGGCCTAGTGACTGTCCAGGTTTTGACAATTTATACTTGAAGGACTTTAAAGCCTCAAACTACCTTCTGCATCATCTTGAGGGATAAAATATGTATTGCAATAGACTCAACAGGCCAAGCCAACTAAAAACTGTTAAATTTGATTGACATCACACTTATAAATCTCCTGGATAAGAGATCATACTTGCCAACATGTCTCACAAATATAGAGTACCTATTGTTGGTTATCCATAGATTGCCATTACAAGATGAGAAGCTGAACATCGACCTGTTCATCGCATGGAAATCTATAGGAGATAAGGTGTTAGAAGGTGCATCTATCGAACAAGTAGTAAAACCCTTACCTCAGAACCATAGCTTAACAGCAACAATCCAATTAGCATAAATACGGAAATTTGGATGCTAGAAACCGCAGAATGTTATCTTAGCGTATGAAAGGACATTGCAATGAGAATGCTAGAGAAGTGGAGACAAATAGAGCAATAATCTACTGAAAAGATATAACAAACATCTTCAAAATATTAAAAAAAAAAGATCGAAAAGAGGTATGTTCAAAGTCAAACCAGACCAGTGGTAAAGGAGCACTGTGTGATGGTGTGGGATGGAGTGATGTTGCGGCAGAAGAAAGCTGACTCAATGGCTACTCTATGGTGGTTGAAGGAAGGATGTCAAAAGGTGTCCTGATGGTGTTGAAAGAGCCAATGGAACACTTTGGTAGAGGTGGCAGTCCATTGGTGGCAACAGTGCCAGTGTGTCAGCAGTTTAGAGTGAGGTGGCATCAATGGCAATTTGACTCATCCATCTCCCAACAAATACAGTCGTACTGCTATTTGAGATTAGACCATCAAGTAGTTGTGGATTGATATTTTTTTCGCTGAAAATCTAGAAAAGGCACCATTTATCTGTAAATAATTAGGGTTCTTATTGTCTTTATTAGCGTAACTCTAATACTACGTTAAAAAAGAGAGACAGATTAGAGAACTAAAACTTAAGCTAAGCATATGCTTAACCTTTGAATATAAATATACATCAATAAGGTTGACAGGGTTGCAAGTCTATAATTATA
>JAOXYD010000005.1:13667247-13683969 GCA_028565735.1 Pinacopodium congolense
AAAAAACCTTATTTAAGCCTATAACTATTAACATTGCTCATACTATGTTTAATAGAGATTTCTTCATTCTCTTTACTACTCTATTTTATTGAGTGTATACAAGAGTGAAATATTTTTTTATGCCTTCTTACATACATAATGCATGAAACTCATTTCAAGTATATTTCCTTTCATTATTCTTAATTAATTACTGGTCTTTTTACTAGAATTAAGTTTAATAGATGCTTTAAGAACTTTGAAGATTGAGAACACAAATGCTTTCATTTTGATAGGCTACACCCAACTTCTCATGGAATAATCATTAATAGAAGGCAAAAAATACCTTTATACTCTTAAGGATAAAATTGGTGCCTGTTACATGTAATGGTAAACAAATTTAAAAACATCTTAGCTTTTTAAATTTGATGTGATAAATTTTACATGGTATTCTTTACTTGTAACAAATTGATCACAAAAGTGTAGTGACACCCTTGTGAGCCTAGGGAGTATCTTTTACAAAGCAAGTATCTTCATTCCATGTTTATATAAAAGTTTCTCATAACATAACATTATATCTTTCATTCAGATTGCTAAGCGACTAATGCTTCTAGTTTTAGCAATGTCTTTATCTTTAACTTGTAAAGTTTGCACTTATCTTCTCTTCCTTAATAAGTATAAGTGTAGCTCAAATCATCTTTAAAATCTTTTTAATTATTTCTATTTTGTATACCAAATCATGTAGTTGTCATTGAGATAACAAAACTTTCTTCAATGATTTCACACGTTGTACCTACTATAGAGTACAAATTACACTATCGTACATCTTTAACTTAATGATGAAAATATTAATAACCTTTAAAAATAATCATCATAACTATGTAAAAATTAACTTAAGATAGGTTCACAATGACATAACCATTTGCTCATGGACATCAGGTGAAAATTAGTTCCTAAATTGAGGATCTATACATCAAGTAGTGATTTCTTTCTTTCAACTATTATTATTGCTTCAAAACATAGATGATTACCATCATTTTAAATACTTGAAATTTTTCCTTAAAGATTGCAATTTTTCTATTTTAAATTCTAACAATCCTTATTTAAATGACCTATATATATAGCTTTAGTATTTAAAATTATTCTTACTTTTGATTTTATCCCAATTTTAGCTCCCACTTGGATTATGTTTCATTGATCTCCTTCTTATCAAGACTTTGATTTGTTGTGAACTACTATACTAATTGTTATTAGTCCTTATGGCACCCAAAAGGGAAGGGATGAATTCAGTGTAGTTAATAATTTCTAAAGATTTTACTAATGTCAAAATTTAACTTAATGAGACTCTAATATAATGATGATCATGATACTAATGTATTTCAATATCAATCATACAAACTTGCATAAAATAAAGTGTATAAGAAAGAGAGATTGCAAACTAATTCATAGGGGTTCGATAACTAAACCTTGCCTACGTTCACTTTCTAAGGCACTTTTGGAAACTCACTAGAATCTTTCTTTCAATGGGTGAAGAGAAACCTTTATACAACTAACCTTCCTTGAAAGTGAAGAGAAATCTTGTACAATCTTCCTTCCAATAAGTAAAGAGAAACTCTTGTGTAATCAATCTTAATATAAGACCTCAAAGAAAATAAAGTTAAGAATACATATTTCTTATTTAGAACAATGTTTTAGGGTGAAACAACTCTATGAAAATAAATGAATGCAACCAAAACAAACAAATGAAGACATGTTGGCTCTTAAAAGCTTCACTCTTTTTCTTAAAATCACAAAAAGTTCACGACACTTCACAAATCTTCTTCAATGAATTTTTTAGCATGTATTATAATCTTAGAGGTATTAAAATATTGTTTCTAACTTAATCTAGCCATTATTCACACTAAATAATTTATTAGATGCAAAAACCAGCAATTGAAAATAAAACTCACCGTCGTTGGTCGATGAAATAAGCATATTGGTCGACTAATGACTTATATTGGTTATTAATCTATTAACTAATTACACAAACCAATAGCATTTTTCGTATGTTTGTCAACCACTCACACACATTAGTCGATCAATATGAGCTATTTTACTCGCTAGAAGGTGGTATTTTATGCATCATTTTTCTAATGAGAAAATTTCTCTTTTTTTTTGTTTCAAATACTAGTTGACCACTCAACCATACTAGTTGATCAATATGCATCAAATCCTAATGCTAATTAACTATTAAGTTGGGTTGATTGACCAATACACTTGGAAATAATTTTCAAACATTTTCCTAAATTTTTCAAGCTTTCAAAACTCATTCTTTTAAAAAACATTCAGACACATTTAAAAAGTTTCTTAAAGTAGTTTAGTGTATTAAGAGGATTTTCTTTAAAAACTTTTCCAAATTTCCTATTGATTATTGACCACTATATGGAAATTACCTAAGTGTAAATGATTATGTAATAATTAAACCCCAAAGCATTGAAATGATCAAGATAAGACTTATAATTTAAAAATATATAGATTATCCTATTTAACCTTAATTATCTTGGTCTTAATCCCATCCTTTATTTGTAATCTTGATCTTCACTTCGATCTTAAATGTGATTCACTTTTTTATTTCATCCTCTAACTTTCTCCATTGGTTGAACTTGATTCTTAACTTTGTAGCTTACTAATATCACTAAGAATAAAAGATATTAGTAGCAACTCATTTTTTTTATTGTTAAAACTATAAGTTAGAACCTCACTTGACAAAATAATCTCCCCATTTTTATGATAAAAAACATTTGATGATATTTGAAAAAGTAAATGTCACTAAATGAAATAATCTCAAACAATATGCATGCTCCCCCTTAATAAATGTTTCATGAAATAATCATGTTTTAATATTACCATTCTCTCCCCCTTCTTGGAATTATTAAAAGAAATAAACTTAACTATAAGATATTTCAAATAGACACTAAATAAAAAAAAATTTCATCAATCATTCCCAGTTTTCTCCTAATTATGAAGATTATATCCTTTTTAATTAATGCATTTTAAAATGATTAAGGAATTATCATTATTCTTTCCTCATTTTGTAAGCATTAAAAAAGGTATACGATATATAAATCTATAAGCATTAAAATGGCAAAATTAATTTATCTCCTCGTTTTTAATAACTCTACCAAATGATTGAGGACTTCATGAAATTTTTTTTTATAAAATCTCATGAAAATTCTTCTAATTTTCATGTAACAATTTATAGGATCAATTTATCTTTCTCCACTAGGTATAGGTGACAATGCTTTCTCCCCGAGATATGTATACCAAGTTAATATTTTCAAATTCTTTTAATACAAAAGCAAGTATGTACCTCTTTTATATACCATTAATAGTTAACTAATTTTCTTCCTTACTCAATTCAGCATTAAGCTTGCTTAATTTATGTGAGGGTTCTTGGTGATTTTTCTTTTCAACTTAGTTTTTAATGATACCATTGTTGAATCCTCATTTGATATTGATGAAGATTGTACCAATTGTTTATATTCATTAAAGCCATTTAATATTGAGCTATAAGGCAAAGAAATCAACATGTTTTAGATACCTATATGAATTTGGGTCTTTGAGGATTAATTTTAAAACTTTTTCAATCTATATACTTAAAGGCTTGCTTAATAGCCTTTGTTTCACAAAACATAATCTCTCAACATGTTCGTAATCTCTAGAAAAATGGCATATCATATATGTATGATGGTGAGTCCTATGAATCTTGTATAGATGTGCATTCCTAAGTCTTCTTTCATTATATGCTCTTATAGGATAGTGACAAGACCTTGGATGTATATGAGGTGTGTTCCTATTATTGTATTTATACATGTATGGAGTGTGAGAAAATATCATACCATTGTACCTAATATGAGACCTAAATGAATGAAATTAAAGTTGTAAGTTTACATGAAAATTATTCCTGTCCTTTCCTAGATGACTTCATGTTTTAGGTTTATATCTAGGTTGATACATAAATGCCTGAAATTTACTCTTAGATGAAGGTGTAAAGATGATGCAATATGTTCATGTGATTGCTCAGGCAAATGTTCATCATCTAAAAGTTTTCCCTTTAGAAAAATTGTTTTGACCTTAGATGGTGTACTCCCCTGAGTAAGACCAATTCGATACCTATCATTAAAGCTCTTTTAAGACTCTAGCATGCTTTCTAGTTTCTTACTCCCTTGGGTGAATTTTTATAGAGATTATTTAAGGGCATTTATCTCCATCTTCAATGTCTTGTTCTCATGATCAACTTATTCTCATTATTATTAGCAATAACCACGCTCTTAGGATCTATCATGTTATGCAAATCACACTTTAATTTTTTTTATTCTTAATTATGCATTCTTCTAAAAGCTTTAACATCCCCATGTTAAACTCATCATATAAGAGGTCATTATTATAAGAGTTAAGGTAAGAAGGTACCTCATCATCGCTCGCCATAAAGCATATGTGAGCTATTTCCTTCTCCGAATGCCTAGTTTCTAAATCACTAGTGTATCCCAAAGTTATTGTTTGTAATGCATTCTTCTTCCATACTTATCACCATCCTTGAGGAGATGGTATTGGGATTTCGTGTTCTTACATTCAAAACACCTAATATTAGCTTATTTATGTTTAAAATCAAATTTACTTTCCTTATAATCTTTTTTCCTTAATAAACTCTTCCTTTTTAAGAACTTCTTGAATTTCCTTGAAAGTAGTACAATTTCTTTTTCATCATTACCACTTGTAGATGGCTCATCATCACTTGACTCTCCTTTTAAGGCCTTGAAAACTAAAGTTCTTGTTTTTTGGTGTTGTCCCTTCTTCCTTCATCTCTTTTACCCTCATCTCATATGTAAGAAGAGATCCAGTTAAGTCCTTTAATAGTAGAGCATTCAAGTCCTTCGCTTTGGAATAATGGTCAACCTTGCTTCTTATGACTTTGAGAGAAACCTAAGAATTTTTCTAATTATTTTAACAGTAATATAACTTTTGCTCAAACCTTTAAGACTATTAGTGATGTCAATAAATCTATCATATATACTAGAAATGTTTTCATCATGTTACATGTGAAATAACTCATATTAATGTGCTAGTATACTCACTTTGTTGTCCATATCTTGTTTAGTCCATTAACGAGTGACTTCTAAGTTATGCCAAATTTCATAAGCTGATACATGCTTTGAAACTTTATTGAATTCAATTTTATTTAAAACACAAAATAAAATATGACTAGATTTAGTATTCAAAGATAATAGTTTTTTTTTAATCTTATGGATCCCATTCTTCTTTTATTTTATAAACTTTTTTATCATCTATTATATTGGTAGGAGCAAAAGGACCATTTGAAATTATTTCCTACAAATCTACACTTTCTCCCATTAGGAAAACGTTTGTCCCATTTTTGAAATATAAATAGTTATTTTTTTATCAAAGATTAGGGCTCTATTAATTTTTTTCCCTCTTGGTTAAAATAAGCTCAGACATTTATGTTTTCCATTATGATCTTTACTCACTATTTCATTAGAAATACATGTAATATATAATCCTTAACTTTAATACTACTTGTTGATCCATATAGCATGAAGAAGGGGGAGGAAAGAGGAGGTGAATTAGGTTTAGTTAAAAATTTCTAAGGTTTTTACTAATTTAAAAATTCACCTTAATCAGACTTTAATGCAATGATGGTGATGCTAATTTTTTTTAATATCAATGCCACAAACTCGTATAAAAAAAGTCCATAGAAGAGAGATTACAAACAGATTTATAATGGTTCAATAACTAAACCTTGCCTGTATCCACTCTTCAAGACGCTCTTGGAAATTCATTAAAATCTTCTTTTTAATGGATAAAGAGAAATTCTTATACAACCAAACTTTCTTGAAGGTGAAGAAAAACCTTATATAATCTTTTTTCCAATAAGTGAAAAGAAACTCTTGTACAATCTTCCTTCTAATGCAGTTAAGAGAAGTCCTTGTACAATCAATCTTAATACAAGCCCTTAAAGGAAATAATTTAAGAAGACATCATTTTTACTTAAAATAACGTTTTAGGACTCAACAACTTTATAACAATTAATGAATGCAACCATTACACAAAAATAAATACTTTTGGCTCTTAAAAGCTTTAACCTTTTTCTCAAGATCATAAAAACATTACTACACTTCATAAAACTTCTTCAACAAACTTTTAAACATGTATTTATAGCCTGAAAGAACTTATAATAGCATATCTAAATCTAATTGTTACTCACATTCAAAAATTCATTACGCATAAAAATTATTCATTTGATTCAAACTCATCATCATTGATCTAGCAGAAGGGCATATTGGTCAATCAGTTGGGCACATTGGTTGACCAATGACCTATATTAGTTTAACCAATTTGTCAACTAATTGTACAAATAAACAATATTTCCACTTATATTGGTTGACCACTTACACACGTTGGACGATCAATGTAAGCCATTTTATTCATTAGGAGGCACCATTTTATGCATTGTTTCGTTACTAAAAACATTTCACTCATTTGTTTCAAGCACTGATTGACTAATCAACCATATAGGTCGATCAATATGTAATAAACCCTAGTACTCGTTGATTAGTAAGCTGCATCAATCAACCAATACACTTGAAACAATTTTCAAATATTTTTCTAAGTTTTTCAAGCTTCTAAAAGCTATTCTTTTATAAAAAATTTTACTTAAAACATATTCATAAAGTTCCCCAAAGTATTTTAATGCATCCAAAGGGTTTTCTTTAAAAACTTCCTTAAACTTGCTCTTAATTATAAACCACTAAATGCAATATATCCAAGTATAAATCTTCATATAATAATTGACTTCCTAAAGCATTGAAATGATCAAAGCAAGACTTACAAAAAAAAATGTAGATGAACTTATTTAAGCTTAACTATCTTGTTCTTAATCCCATCCTTCATTTGTAAATTTGATTTTCACTTTAATTGCAAATGTGCTTTGCTCTTTCATTTTCTTCATCCTTTAACTTTCTTTTTCCATTAAACTTATTTCTTAGGATAATAGCTTACTAATATCTTTAAGATCATACAATAAGGAAATATACAGATCTTAAATTAGGCCCTGATCTCACTTGTTGGAATAATTAGACAGATATAGTAAGATTGTGATTCAACTAATATTGAAATAAATAAGGTACACATAATATTATTATGAGTAAAAATAGGAATTACAATACAAATACTCACCACCAAGTAAACATAACTTACAAATACTAATTTGTTTTTTTGAAAATTTATTAAAATTAAATATAAATTATAAATATTTGTAAACCAGTAAAAATATTAATTTGTTACTTACAACTTATAAGATGGAATCCTCACAAGATCTACTTTTAAATGCTTGTATTTGTTTCTTGATATTTGAAACAAGAATATTAATGAGTATTTTTAGATGAATCAAATTAATTATAACTATATATTTAAATCTGTTCTAATTATCACACATTCTTATATTTACATTTGTCACCTATATATTTTTGTGAACAATGCAATTATTTGTCTTTAACCAAAAATGTATGTAGAAAATTTTCGTTCAGGACTGATTCTTCTAACAGCGGCCTCTTCCCCGAAGTTAAAAATTCTTCTCCTCTTTAAAAGCGTTAAATTTAACTTGAAATTTACGTCTATAGCTTGACTTGTAACTTACAAATTGTACAGTTTTCAGGTTTGCCGAACAATTGGCCCACGTATTTTGAGTGTTCAAATTAATTTAGATTCACTTTTAAACATGACCTTAATTTCTGATGAGTGCCAAAAAGCTCTTAATTAAATAGATGCCAAATATACTTTAAAAAGTCAACAATTTAATTAGAAAAAGAAAAAAAAACAGCACGTATTATTACCAAAAAATGTATAGAACAAATTCACGCATGAGGCATTGTAATAATTTCTCCATCTAGTTTTCTTTTGTTATCTCACTGCTTTTGAATAACAAGGCCTATAGATGAAATTCAAATTATCATTTGTTTTTAGACATTAGAACTAGAGTTTGATATTAAATTATAGCTTCAAATCCCGATTGCATATTAAGAGTAAACCTAGCTGCCAACCTTCCTTCTTCACCCATTGCCTCTCTCCCTTCTCTCTTCCTCGTCACTGATGTTCCTTTTTCCTTCCTCTTGATGCCTACACATTTTTTGTTTTTTTGTCCTTATTCTAGATAAAGGGCAGTAAACTGCATAGCATAGAATATCTTAATTTTGAAAGAGACAAACAATTGACTTGTACATAAATTTATTCTAACAAGTCAACGCTTCAAGATTTGGATTAATAATTTCTACTTATAAATCAATTTTTTGATGAAAGAAATTGTAATCACTATTTAGGGATGCACATTTGATGAAATCTCATGACAAATTAGGCCCTTTAAAAACTTACATGTAAATTTTTTCCGTCAATCACAAACTTTCCTGCATCATAATAAATTCAACTTTTAGAACGCTTTTATTCCTAAACATCAATTTACATTCACTAATGAGTATAATAAACATGAAAACAGTAACAATGCAACAGTTAACATCTTCTGCAACGTATCATATATAAATAATAAATAGTATCGTAAGAGCATATTACATACAACCAAGTGAATAATTTTCGAGTCCAATTGTAGAAGATAAATAAAATCAGTTCCAAGGTTTTACAGGTTCTGGTTATGTGATTGAAATATGACCAGACCCACCTAAGAGATACAAGGATAGTGTTCCTTTAAGCGCTGCAGCTAACTAACGTTAAACTAAGGTCATGTGTTTTACACGAAATATAAACGTAGACATGTGCGGGCATCAATGAACCCCACAGATTAAGAAAGCTACCCTTAACTTGTGCCCTTAGCAATCCAAAGAGCCATTGATTGCAAACTTATGTGTGTGTATCTGTCTCTCTAAGTTTTGTAGCCTCAACTCTCGATTACAGTCACTAGTACTTGGTCGGATTGGCCCATTTCGTCAACTCGTCAGAGTCACTGAAGGAATTTTAATACTATATGTATTTTCTTTCTTTAATTTGAAAAGGACAATATTATTTTATGAATATATTTGCTTTTCGGCTGTTCCTAAAAGTTTCAACCGCACAACAACGTGCCTTGGAAAACTCATATGCAAAACCATAAGAACACTTCACTCATAAGTTTATATATATGGCAATTTTGTTTTCTAAGGAATTATTAATAATAATTTCACTTATCTATTTGAAAATTTCTATCGTATATATTTAATGCTGGTATGTGGGGGACATCTATTGTGACCCCACTAAACGAGGGGGGCAAAAATCAATTGGGACCTTCCCAGTCGTAAGAAATTGGTTGATTGCTTTTCACATTTTGGGTTATATAGCATGGGTCTCAATGAATTTGCACTTACCATTCATTACACTACATGCTTGCTTAAGAAATGCATGTGATATATGATATGGGGTAAAAATATGTAAACTTATTTTTCAAAGGGGACAAAAAGGGCTTCAACTCTCAAGTTGCATACTTAATTATATGGGGGCATTAAAAAAAAAAAAAAGATAACAGGGATACAGGTACATTTGGTATTTAGGGGGCCACCAAAGCTTTTGAGTATTGGACCATGACCAAACCCTTATTTTGGTTTGCCACGTGGATGACAGCGGATGCATGAGATCAGCATGAAGTGTGATGATACCCGCATCATCCACTATTTATTTATTTTTAATATTTTTATAAAAATAAATGAAATGACAATTGTTGCAGCACTCGCTCTGTGCGTCTGCATCTTCCTCCAGCACTATAGCAGATACTTTTCTTGGAAGTATATATCTCAGGAAAAATATGGTCTCTGGTGACCTTACAGTTCAAACACCTGCCATCTTAAAGATTTATATAACTAATTGGATAATTAATGGTAAGACCTATTTAAAAGAAAAAAGAAAAAAAGATTCTATTTAAGAAGAATAAATAAGAACCCCCTTTCCGTAATCCATGATTCGCCTCGTATGACTTCACAAATTTAGTAATACCAGTAATGCATATTCAGAGGATATATATATATATATGAAGTGGTAATGTCTTGCTTTTTGGTGAATGAGAAATCAATTTTGTTGCTTAATTTACTACTCTGATCAACGTCACATAAATATGCATCCCTTCCTTAGATTATCCCTTCCGTATATTATAATGGATCAACATAGTATTATTGCATCTCGTGAATTATATTTTTGAAAAAAGATGAAAATATGAACAACCCAAAAGACAACCATGTTGCGTGCTTACTTCCTCAAGTTCAACTGCAGAAAAGATAAAAGATACAGATTTGTACGCACAGCATCTGTAATCATTCAGTAATCGTCACTAGCTAGTTGCTTAACATAACCCTCGAAGAAAAATTCGGAAAGAAAGACAAAACACTACTCATCACCCAGCTCCCTTCCATTTGCCATTGGCTATCTAATTATCCTTCTACTTCACGTCACTCCCCTTTGTCTTTATCGCTCTCTCTCTCTTTCTCTCTTCCTTTATCCTCATAGGCTTATATTATTCTATATTCTTTCAGTCTTGGCCACTATATATATCCAGCCCAAACAAGACTTTCGTCGATACCACTACCCGTAATTAGTCTATTCCTTGGTTTCTACTTTGATTCTTCATTGATCCTTTGTATGCATATACAAATATTATGGGTGACAACAATGTTAATCTGCCTCCAGGTTTTAGGTTTTATCCATCTGACGAAGAGCTTGTAGTTCACTTTCTTCATCGAAAAGCGGCACTTCTACCTTGCCATCCAGATGTCATCCCTGATCTTGAACTCTACCCTTATAATCCTTGGGAACTCGATGGTACATACGTTATACTATTTGTTTTTTTACTTGACATGTTCTATGGCAAGCCAAGAAGTATATGATGTGGAGTTTATTCTTATATATATATATACATATGTAGGAAAAGCACTTGCAGAGGGTAAACGGTGGTACTTTTACAGCCGAAGAACACAGCATAGAAATACAGAGAATGGGTATTGGAAGGCAATAGGAATGGAAGAACCTGTGCTCACAAGCGCTCAGCATCGAGTTGGTATGAAAAATTATTTGGTATTCTACGTTGGGGAAACACCTGAAGGAATGAAAACTAATTGGATAATGGAAGAGTTTCGACTCTCGGATTCTGCAACTTCTAGTAGCAGCAGATCATCATCTAAAACAAGAAAGCATAAGAAGGTACGCAATAAGTGGTTTAGTTTTCTTTTTTTTTTTTTTAAATGTTTCCTTTTAAATCAAGTTGCTGGTACATATTTATGTGTCCCATAACTACGTACGTACATTAAACTGCTTAAAAAGTTCTTGTTCTTCACTGGCAATCTACATGCAGGACTATAGTAAGTGGGTTATTTGCCGAGTTTACGAGAGAAACTGTGATGAGGACGACGATGACGACAATGATGGCGGCGCAGCCGAACTGTCTTGCTTGGATGAAGTATTCTTATCTTTGGAGGATATAGATGAAATAAGCCTTCCAAATTAATTAGATTTTGAGTTGGTTGTGGCCCGAGAGTGGTCCACCCCTTACCGTTAGATTCTAAACTTGTCTAATTGATTAAGAAGCTGAATGGATATCCTAGTGCATCAATTATGGGTTTTGTGTTAGGAAAATCTTGCAATCTTTTTTGTGTAATGACAGAATGAACAACCAAAAGGAGAAAGAAAAAAAAAACTTGCAGTTGAATGAATTCAATAGCACTCCAAACCATATGACATGGAATACCTGGGGCAAAGCACTCATCTACTGCCAACCAAAATTATACTGGCAGTTGCATTTGCTGGCGGTTGCCAAAATAGTGACGTGTAATGCCTGCAACTAGCAAGACCCCAAATGAGTGATCGCAATAACCAAAAAAAAAAAAAAAATTGTAAGACCATGTCCATCATTCCCTTAATTATTTTTCATAGCCAGCCAAGAGTTAGGGTTTAAGTTCGAGTAAAAATCACATTGTTCAATGAACATAACAGATTTATTAATCAGACTGCATATATAATTTAGAACGTAAGAGCATCTTAATCACTATGAAAATCCAAGTTTTGTTGAATATCTAGAGCCATAATCCTTATCCTAAATTGATTTCTTGGAATCACAAAAGACATTTTCTGATCACCTCTTTCACTTTCCTCATGCCAGCTGTCGCTCGACTTAAGAAGCTAAAAGAAAAATATATCGATTTTAAGAAAGAAGTATCCAGTACTACTAGGTTGTTATCAACTCACAACTAGATAAATTTTTTCGTAAGCTTTTTTATAATCGTTATTTACACGTCATTAGTTGGCATGGATTGCATGGAAATTACTAAAAACTAATGGAATGTCACGTGGAGGGTAAACATGGGGGATTAGAAAAAAACGTGAGGAAGGGAAGGGGGAGGTGGAGCCCAATAAGCACTGCGAGGGCGTTTGCTTGCTAGGGGTATTGAGAGCATTAATTTTTGTTCCTCATTATGTAGCCTTTTTAGCTTTTTTTGGGTTCTTTGATGGTGGTCGTTCGCCTCGTATGATGTTATCCTAAAAAGCTACCCCATTGACAAAGCCAATTGAGAAATTTCTCTCCATATGTACATGTATGGAGGTGGCTGCTTACTCAAGCATTGGATCATGAATGACGCAAGCGCCGACGAATTGCTTCCTTCCAAACTCACTGCCATTCCATCACTCCTTAATGTGCTCTTCGGTATCATTCTTCCACGAATAACATGTACTTTTCTTTTGGAATGCATTGTTAAATATCAGATTAATTTTAGTTTGTAAGAGTAACTAGCAGAATACCTCACCTCTAAGAATAAACATCAATATCAATTATTTTATTTGTACTATATATCGTTAAATAACTAAATTAGTGCAATTGTAGCATTATATCGATTTTCAACTCGTTTGAAATTAATGCTAGTTATTATGTAAGTGATGAATAAGAAAAAGGTAAGCTGAGTGTCAAAATTAAATATCTTATGTATGAAGAATAATTCAGGACAAAAGTAATAACTTTTAACCAATCACCTTAATTTAATAATGTTTTGGTTTCTTTTAAAGTATTTAATTCTTTACAATTCATTTCAAAATTTTGAATATATTAACTCTTTAAAATTTGGGTGAAGAATAGTTTATAAAAACTCTTTTTCAAGCTTTTTTTCATTAATCAATTCATTTATTTATCTTTCACAAAAAGATTAATAAGACCTTTACTCTGCAAAGGGAACTCTTTTTTTTTTCTTTTGTGAGATGAAGAGAAACTCATAATTTTTAGAATTGAACCTTTTAAAGAATTAAAGACAAAAACAATATATTTAGTGTTAAAATTTTCCTTTTCTTTAATAATGATAAATTAAGATATGATAGTTTTTGTTTTACTTATCTCACGTAACACACATTCAAAAATTCATTCATTACTTCTAACAGTAACAAAGCCAATCTGTTTAAAATCCGTCACCCTCAAATGATCTTTAGTTACAAAATTTTGAACATTTAATGCTCTAAAAACTAATTATTATGACTATTATCTATATAACTAGTTTGGTTGACCTTTACATTTTAAATATCTTTTCAACTTAAGAATTTACATGCTTGGTTGACGAGTGCCACTAGGTTAACTGACTCTCACATTTTGTAGCTATATTCAGTTAAACAATTTGCCTTTGGATAGTCGAATAGAACTTACCATAAATATTTCCAAGAAGTTCAACTTTATTATGGACGTGAAAAGAAATAAGAATGAATGATGAAAAGATATGTCAATTGTTGACCTCTAAATAAGTATAATCTTGACTAGATAATGAGGTGTTGACAACTGTTAGATCACTAATGGCTTAATTAAGAAATCAAAATTTGGGAAATTTCTTTGGTTAAAACATGCGTAAGAGGCTTCAATAAGTTATTCATAGGGAGAAGAGTCACCCAAACCTCTGTTTGGATTTCAAATTTGATGAATTTTCTACTCGCCTTTCACTTATTTAGGGTACCTATCTCTCACAAAAAACTCACTTAAAGGAATTTCCTACTTCTCATGGAGAAGATTAAAATAGAGGATTAATAGTTAGTGAAATTTAAATCTCTCATTTACTGATAGAGTGCAACTTATTAATTTAGTGTTGAATTCAATAAATGTGTATTGGTTGTCTCATGTGATCCTACCAAAACATTTAATCAAATTTGTTAGGAGAAGGTTTAGAACCTTCTTATAGAATGGACAATGTCATGATACATACAAAACCAAGGTAAAATGAAATGGGATTTGTTTACCAAGAAAAGAAGAGGGATTGGGGATTCATTCAATAAAGTGTCCAATAAAACCTATATGGTAAGAAGATTATGGAAGATGAGTAGTATTTATAGATGTAATGGGTTCATGCTCACTATCTAACGTAAGAAAACTTCCAGTCCATTACTTTTAAAAATTATACTTCATGCACAATGTGGAATATCTTTAAACTTAAAGAAACTAAGATGATTGATTTAAACTAGATTGAAAAATGGTGCTGATATTAACTTTAAGATTGATAATTGGAGTTTGGAATGAGTGTTGGATGGTAATGAGCTCTTTAGTATCAAAAATTGAATTCTTGATGATGAAAACTTAAGGGAAGTCTTTTAGGTTAATTGTTTGAACCTTAATGATAAATGATGAAAAAGGATACAAAGTATAATCCCTAGTTTTAATCCTCAGTTTGAGAGTAAGGATAGAGTGGTTTTGAGTAGACATTTCTTTGGTTCTTTCACGAATGAATCTTGTAGTTAATGGCTAAGATCTAGAGTTAATAAAGTCCTTTGGTATAAGGTAGTTAGGTTAAGCAAGCTCCTCTAAGAATTTTTCTCAATGCCTAGTTAGCAATGAAAGGAAAGATGTTTACCAAAGATAGATACTACTAAAATCAACAATTCTATCCTTTATATTTGTTGGATAATAGGCAACCTAAATCAATTTCACATTTTTTAAAGCTATGATTACACTAATTTCATCTAATAGAAGATTAGAATGGCCAGACATTGTAGAATGGCTAATTAATCTAAAATAGAGTTCTAAGGATGAATGTATCAAATTTTGTTTAGCATGTGGCATTACCATATGTTTCTTTATATGGCTAATCAATCAAATTTTTCGTCATTTATTTCTTCTCCTTTTTCTCACTCTCTTTGAGGTGCGGGCATTGAGACTTTACATAACCTTTTTTTTTATTACACTTTAAACAAGTAAGGTTAGCTAACTTATTTTTGGAATAAGACTTACCCTCCCTTCTTTATAAGTTTCTTGAAAGTTTTTGTAAGTAAGCCTATATCTTCATCCTCACCTATATTTATGGAGCCCTCATCATTACTTTGTACCTCTTTTGAAGCTTTAAACGCCATGTTTTTCTTCCTTTTTAAGGACTTCTCTTCTTGTGTCTCTTTGAGTCTCATGTTATAGGTTAAGAGGGATCTTTTTATTTCACTTGGGGGAGGAAATTTAGGTTCTTGACTTTTTAAATTTCTGTCACTTTGGCCTCCCAATACTTTGGTAGAGACCTAAGGATCTTTCTTATAAGTTCAATGTTAGAATAGGTCTTACCTAAACTTTTTAGAGCATTAAAACATAAAAAAGGTATATACATGGAGGAAATAAATTCATCATACAACATGCGAAAAAAGCTCATATGGTGAGTTAACGTGCACACTTTACCCTTTTACACTCTTGTGTTACTTCTAAGATATTCTAAATCTCATAGGTGGTTTTAGACATGGATACCATATTGAATTCATTTCTAATATATGCATAGCTTTGTTGTTAAGGGACACTCATTTCTCATTACTATTATCCCATTCATCCTCATTTTTAGGTCCATTTGGTTTTCTACAAGTTTTGTTGACATGGAGGTCTCTTATGATATTACTTTCCACAATTTAACAATATCGACCAAAAAAATGTGTCATTCCAATTTTCCATTAAAGATAGTCATTTCCATTGAAATAAGGGGCCATACCTGTGTCTTGGCCTTCTAAGTTGTTAGAGGGAGTACAAGAGTTCATGTTTGCCATTATCTTTTTTCACTAATTCATTAAAATTATACTAATGTCATATTAGGCTCTAAAATCACTTGTTAGCCCTATTTGACACTTAAGAGGGATGAATTAGTTTCTTTAATTTTTTTTAACTCAATGATTCTAAATTCAACAAGTTCTCTAAACTAATGTGAAAGCTTAATAACAAATTCAATAAACAATATGAAAAATGTAATGAACAATATAACCAACTTATAATAATATAAAACCTTAAAATAAAAGAATAAGGAAGAGAATGCACAAATCAATTTTAGGTGATTACCTCTTCACCTACATCCACTCTTCAGTATCTCATTAGGTGGTTCACTATAAGCAATTTATGAGTACAACTTGGCAATCCTTTTTTCAAGCTTTAGGGTAATCTTTCATAATTCAAAATTTTCACAAATCTGTAAACCCTCAAATTACACATGAAGAATCGTTTCACCATGCTTATAAAATGTTTGATAGGGCTTACAAACCTCTTGAAATTAATGCACAAACAAGCTCATGAAAGTCTCAACAAACTAACTTAAAACTCAGTTAAATTTAGTAAATACTCAAATCACTTATAAGATATTTCTTTCACTTATTAGATGATCGACACGCTTCCAAAATAACTATTTATAGTGAAAAATTCAAACTAATAGTCATTTATAAATATTGCTCAATCTTTCTATAGTCAATCAA
>JAOXYD010000005.1:13684069-13699213 GCA_028565735.1 Pinacopodium congolense
TTCTTTCTACCTTGCCACTTCATATTGTTTACGTCTTCATTAGGCCACAGAAGAATCAACACCATATAATTTTATCAACATTAATTGCCTTTGTCATAAAATTTGTTAAGTTGTCCATGGTATGAATCTATGTATATTCACCGTTCCTTCTTCCACTTTCTCACGAATAAAGTGGTACTGACCTCGAATATGTTTTTTTTATAAATGAAATGTTGGATTCCTCGCAAGATGCAATGCACTTTGGTTGTCATAAAATAGAGCAATGCTCTCTTGTTTGTATCTAAGTTCTTCCAACATGATCTTTAACTACACTGCTTCTTTACCAGCTTGTATAGCTATTATATATTCTGCTTCTATTATTAATGTATCCGCAACTTTCCATGGTTTTGAAACCTAGCTTGCAAATCTTCCAACTAGTGCGTAACACATATCCTGTAATGGATTTACTCTTTTTTAAATCACTTACATAATCAGTATCAATATATCCTCTAACAGTAAAATCTAATCGTCCATAACATAATGTAACATCTGAGGTTCTCTTGATATATTTGAGAATTTTCCTAACATCATTCTAATGCTCTTGACTAGGATTCACATTTATTAACTAACCACTCCTATTGTTTGTGCAATGTCTACTCTTATACAAATCATAGTGAATATCAAGCTCCCTATTGTTTATGCATATGGCACTCAAGACATCTCCATCCTCTCTTCTTCATTATTAGGACTCATACTTAAGGATAACTTGAAATTAACTAGAAGTATGGCAGAAATTGAATTACAATCTTGCATATTAAATTGTAGCAAAATCTTTTTCAAATAATTCTTCTAAGAAAGTCAAACCTTCCTATTATTTCTATCTCAATGAATGTGCATCCTTAGAACCCTATTTATCGATTCCAAGTTCTTCATTTCAAATTTCTTAGTCAACTGTACCTTTAATTTTTTGATGTGATCATTATTGGAACCTATTACTAACATGTTGTCTATATATAATAGTAAGACAATAAAATCATCTATATAAAAACTCCTAAATATCTAAGACTCATGATGAAGGAATCAAATCTCTTGTGTCAACATCTCGGCACCTACTTTAAACTATATAGATATTTATTCAACCTGCAAACCAAGTTCTCTTTTCCTTTTTTCTCCAAACTTTCTAATTGGAACATATAAATTTCGTCTTAAAAAAATCTATGAAGAAATTCATTTTTCACATTTAACTACTTAAAATACGTGTTAAATGTAGTAAATATTATCATAACTAAATAAAATGTAGTGAGTCGAATTACAGGAGAAAATATTTCATTGAAGTTGATTCCTTCTTTTTGAGCATATCCTTTTATCATCAATCTAGCACAATGGACTTTTATTTATTGCCAATGGACTTTCTTCCTTGCTGCATTGACACAAGCTCCCATATCTTATTCTTATTAAGTGCTTCAATCTCTTCTTATATTTCTACTATCTAATGAGATGCATCTGAACTATTCATTACTTCTTGAAGAATTGATGGCTCCCCGTCTTTAGTTAAAATATAGTATGCAATATTACTTTTCATAATATAATTTGAATGCTAACTCGGTGACCTTCTTATACGAGTTGATCTCTGAATATTTGGAATATCAGATTTGATTGGTTCTTACTTACTATACTCTAGTGCAACTTTAGAAGAATTATTTGGGTCAACTTTCCTTTTCATATATATTGTTATAGTCTATGGATTCTCTTTTGAAGTACCAATACTTTCTTCTTACTCTTAATGCTTATCTTCTATGAAAATCATATTCCTGATAATAACAATCTTGTAGGCAGCGGGATCCCATAGACAATACCCCTTTACACCTTTAGTATATCATAAGAAAATGTATCTACAGGATTTTGGATCCAACTTTGTATTTTCTTGGGTATTGGACATTACATAGGCAGGACTTCTAAATATATGGAGGTTTAAGTAATTCATTGGTCTACCAATCCATATATCTATCATTGTCTTCAACTTAATTACAGTTAGTGGAACTCAATCCACCACATAATAGACAGCATTGACTACTTATGCCCATAATTTCTTATATAAGCATATAGTTCTCATTATCGTTCTCATTCTTTTTAATAGAGTTTTGTTTATCCACTCTACCACTCTATTTTGTTGAGGAATGTATCCTATTATGAACTACATTTTAATGCCTTCTTACTTGCAAAATTCATTAAATTTTTTACTAATATATTTTCTTCCATTATATATCTGCAAACACTTGATCTTCTTGTCAGATTTGAGTTCTATTAGTGTTTTGTAAAATTTGAAGACTAAAACACATATATCTTTCTCTTGATAGGAAACACCCTACATCTCCTCAAATAATTGTCAATGAAATATACAAAGAAATTTTCTCCTCCTAAGGACATAATTAATGCTTGTCATACATCATAGTGAATCAATTTTAGAAGTTTTTTACTTCTGAAATTTGATGTGATCAACTTTAATTGATATTACTTGCTCATAATGCAATGATCATAAGAGGATAATGATACTTTTGTGAAACCTGAAAGTAGATTTTTCTCTATAAGTGTCTTCATTCTTTATTTTGATATATGTCTAAGCTTTTATGCTACTTCATCGTAGATTTTTCACTTAAACTAATCACAGCAACTACTGCCTCTCTTTCTTGCAAAGTTTTTTCCTTCAATATGTACAGATTTGCAGCTATCTTCTCTGTTTTCATAAATACAAGCGATCCTTTAATCACCTTCATGATTTTATTATGAATCTCAAATCTAATACGATATCATCTAGTTATCCTACAAACAACAAATTCTTCTTCAGGCCCTCCACATGTTACACTTTTTCAATAGTATGAAATGTTACATCACACATTTTTATCTTGATGGTATCGATACCATCAATCTTTAGAACTTGATCCTTATAGCTATACATAGATCCCCTAGAGATAGATTCATACTAATGGAATCATTCTCTTCAAGAGGTCATATGAAAAGTAGTTGTTGAATCAAGAACCCATACATAAGCAAATCTTCTCTTTCTTCCAATAGTTGTTGTTACTTCACAGACCATTGTACCTTCATCATCTGAATTGCTTGCCATGTTTCTTTGAGGAATGAAAACTTTTTATTTAGATTCCAACAATTCTTTTTAAGAGACTTTTCTCACCAAAATTGTATCACTTGAAATTCTTCTTACTTCTGAATTTTGATTTACTAAATTGTAACTCCCATTTAGACCACATGCTATTGATCTCCCTCTTGTCACTGCTAAAATCTACGCTTAGAAATGCGAACTTGCTAACTTGTCTTACTTACTCTTGCACCAATTTTCTTCTTTTATAATAGCAAATACAATATCGTCAAAGAATAGAACAACTGTATTGTTTTTTAAATTGATAACGAATTAATCATACTAATTTAGTAGACTTTGAAGTAAAATTTCTATACACTCACTTATCTCTATTCTGTGCCACAATGATGTAAGTTAGAAAAATAAAATATTCAAAATTTTTAGGTACTCTGTCACCAAAATAGATTATGCCATATGCAAAGTGTATAGTTTCTCTTAAGAAAAATTTTGTTGTGGAGTGATTTAGCATTATACAATTTTGTGAGATAATCTCATATTTCTTTCATCGTCTTCTTCTCATCTATGCTGGATAATACTTTGTCAGCTAATACTAGGTGAAGATTAGCTACAACATTCCCGTCCATCTTGTTTCACTTTTCATCTATAACCCCATCTGACCTTTGACTAACGGTTACTAAACAATTGTCTTTCCTAAAGATTACATTTATCTTCAGCTTCCACAGTGCAAAATTGCACCTATTGAACTTTTCAATGCCGTACTTTAACATCATTACTTCTATCACAACTGTTTTATGAATTTTACCTTTGCTAGGGTAAATAATAATCTAATTTATCTTTTAATATGGAGGGTCCACTCTTAGTGGTAATCACAAAGCATACAATAAGCCAATATATGCATCAAATGCTGGCTCTAATACTACTTGTTGAGAAAATTTGAGATTTGATAGAACAAGGCCACAACTTAAACGAAACTGAAAATAATAAAGATAAAATAGACGCATAGATTGTACGTAAAAAAACCCTTAACTTATGATAAAAACTGTAAGTAAGGATAAAAGAACTTTACTACTAAAAAAGTGTAGAATTACAAGAAAAACTAAACTCACAAAAATATATAACTATTTTTGTCACTCTTTTTGTTTTCTCTCTTCTTTTTATATTCTCTCTCTCTCTCTCTCTCTCTCTCACACACACACACACATTAATTTTGTTTCTCTGGTATGGGATGGTTTTTACTCTCTTCATCTCTTGCCTATTCTTTGTTATGGGATGATTTTCTCTCTTTTCATCTTTAGCCTATTTTCTGGTATGAGATTATTTTTGCTCTTTTCATCTTCTACCTAGTTATAGGCAGGAAACGCGTGGAATGGCTGGCCATCCATTCTTCACTTATTTAAATTTTATTTTATTAGCTTTTATTTTATTAATTTGGTGCCTACCAAGCCAAGATAAAAAGTTTATAAAAAATTTTGAGAACTTTACTCCTTCACGGTTTCTATTTTCTACTATTCTTCATTCTATTAAGTAATATAAAGTTGTTGCTTGATTGCTTCACCAAAGCCCACTTAATAATGTAGGTGTAACTGGCCCGAGTCAAACCAAGTCAAAGGAAAAAAAAATAATATAAAGAAGTTTTTAAATTAAATTTGGTTAAAAATCATATAAATTAAAAATATTTTACTCCAGTTAGCTAGTCAAATTTTTTATAATTTATTTTTAAGAATGTGGATCTCTTTATCCCATTTGATGTTATTATTGCGCCAATCTTAGAAGATGTTTGGTTTAGCTTTCCATTTCCATTTTTTTTATTTTGTGTGTTTTCATTAGTTTTGTGTTTTTGTCCAGTTTTTGTATTGTTTTTCAATTTTGATGCTGTATTATTATGTTATTTTTTTCGATTTATGTATTTAGAAAAATAGAAACCAAAAATCAAAACAAAAATATGAACCAAACATGCTCTTAACTTGGAATGTCACAAATGGTATTAAAGTCAAACATTTACTAAAATGATGTTTGGCTGGGATAATGAAGGCAAACAATGGAACCAATAGTAAAGCTTTGAGTAATGAGAGGCTCTTGATAAATTTTTAGTCTGGGTCTATATCAGAAGAGAAAGGAAGATTATGGATTATGGATTAAAGCTTAACGAGAATGTTAAAGATCTAATGAGGGGAGATTAATGGAAAGTGTTAATCACAATCCTATAGTAGAAAGGAAAGGAAAGGCAAAAGCCTTTATAAAACCTATGAAAAAGATTACCAATCAACTTCTTATTTAGTTTATCTTTTAGGCGTATTATTCTCCTAAACCCAAGTTGAAGTAATTACTAGGCCAATCTAGACTTAGTGTTACAACTGATATTATTTTCAAGCAAGGGTTAATGAGATACTAGCCCTTGTAAAAGTATTTGAAGATGGATAAAGTTTATACCTTGAAAATGTCAAAAACAAAAGGCGTGAAGATATATAGACCTAAATGAGGCTAAATTATCTATAAAGCCCCCAAATAAGTCTTCAAACACAAACAAAATCGCAGATGTGAGTAATATATGTTACACAGACAAGAAGGTCAAATAATTAACCTATTAAAGGGAATAAGATTATTGAGAACCCAAAGAAAGATAGTAAGCTTAGACGAAAAGTAGAGTTTAAATTACATGTATCAAACTCTTATTTAAATCACATTTTAAACTTTGTTAAACTAGGGAAGTTTTACCAAGTTTTAATGGTGACAAATCCTCTTTAATAATAATGATTTTATTGCTGTTATATTGAAAAAGTAAGGACTCATTTGGACTTAATCACTTTATTTTGGAATGTAGAAATGCTCCTAACAATCTTGAAGAGAAAGCTCATCATATTAAAAAAGAGATATAAGAAGATTCCACTATATTATTGGCTTACAAAGAAGAGGCAGGTATGTAAAAGAGCATTTTATGCTTAGACACTTGCTCTAACAACCATATGTGTGGAAGAAAGGATATGTTTGTAAAGTTCAATGAGTCCATAAGTGATAACATTACATTTAGAGATGCATCCAAGATACTTATCAAAGGTAAACATAACATCTTAGCCCTTTTAAAAGATGGAAAGCATGAGTTTATCTCAAATGTATGTCATATTCCAAATATGAAAAATAACATACTATGTTTACGAAAGCTCTTAGAGAAAGGCTATGATATTCACCTTAAAGATTATAGTCCTGCAATAAGAGATCAAAGAAATAATTTATTACACAAGATGTCAACAATAAGAAGTAGAATATTTTTAATTAACATCCAAAATGATGTGGCAAAATATCTTTAAACTTACATCAAAACCCTTTACTGGCTTGGTATATAAGAATAGCACATCTAAATTTTGGAGGTTTTAAGTTGTTAAGTGAGAAAAGAGTGGTAAGAGGTTTCCTTCCATCGATCATCCAAATCAATTATGTGAGCGATGCTTACTTATACACATTGATATATGTGGCCTAATTTCAGTTTGCTCCTTTGGAACGAATAGATAAATTATTCTCTTTATTAATGATCTCTTAAGAAAAATGTGGCGTATTTCTTGAAGGATAAATTCGAAACATTTTTTTCCTTTAAAAGGTTTAAGGAATTTGTTGAGAAAGAAAGTGGACAAAAAAATCAAGGCTTTGAGATCTGATAAAAAAGAAGAATTCACATTAAGAGAGCTAAACAAATTTTGTGAAGAGTATAAAATTCATCATTCTTTAATGGTTTTAAGATCTCCCCCAATAAAATGGAGTAATATAGAGGAAAAGTAGAGATTTTTTTTTAAATGGCTTGATGGCTTGAAGGATGTTAAAATGTAAAAAGATGTTTAAAGAGTTTTGGGTAGAAGCCATAGAATATGCAGTCCACTTGTCTAATTACTCACAAACAAGTAGTTTATAGGAAAGAATACTACAAGAGGCATAGAGTAAACATAAACCTAACATTGGATACTTGAAAGTATTTAAGAGCATAGCTTATGTTTGTGTATCGGATGAGAGGAGATTAAAACTTGATGACAAGAGTAAGAAGTTCGTATTCGTTGGTTATTATTAAAGCTCAAAAGGGTACAAACTTTATAATTTAAGCAACGGAAAAGTGGTCATTAGTAGAGATATAAAGTTTTATGAAGAAGGTATATGGTAATGGGATGTCCAAGTAGATAATTATGACTTCCTCTCATGGTTGAATTTAAGGAAGATAAGCAAGCAATTAAAAAAGTAGAAGAGCTCGTTACACCTCTCACTTCACATAAGAGCCCGCTACACCTCTCACTTCACTAAAGGCATCGTCTTACATTAACTCCTAACTATAATTTTTAAGGGAAAGAAGGGTACGAAAGAAAAGAGATTTATAAGACATAATTGAGGTAAAAGATCATCAAAATTATTTCACTTTATTTTGTCTTCTTGATGATTGTGAACTAATAGATTTTAAATAAGTGACCTAAACTTAAAAAAAATGAAGGAATGCTAAGGATGAGGAGACTAATGCCATTATACAAAATGACACATGGGAGTTTGCGTTACTTATAAAAGGGTAAAATTTAATTGGAGTTAAGTAGATTTACAAGGCAAAAAAGAATGCCAAAGTAGAGAAAGAAAGTTATAATATAAGATTAGTAGCAAAAGAATACAAGCAAAAGGTTGATCTATATTATAAGAAGGTATTTGTGCCTATTTCCCATTTAGAAATTATTAGATTGATCTCTTTTTATTAAAATAAAATAAATGAAAATTTCATTAATTGGATGTAAAGTTAGTTTTTTTAATGGTTTCCTTGAGGAAGTTTATTTCGAGCAACCTTTGGGCTATGTAGTGAAAGGGTATGGAGACAAAGTGTTAAAGTTAAAGAAATTATACGATTTTAAAGAAGCACCAAGGGTATGGTATAGTAGAATTGATAAATGCTTCCAAGACACCAATTTTATAAAATGCTCATATAAACATGCCTTCTATATCAAGAAGAATAAGCATGAGGATATCTTAATTATTTACCTATATGTAAATGATTTGATCTTTATAAGTAGCAATCCAAAGTTGATCAAATAATTCAAAGGCACAAAAATAAAGGAGTTTGAGATGACTAAATTTGGTCTTAAGTCTTATTATCTTGGCATTGAAGTAAAGTAATAGGAGGAAGGCATACTCATCTCCCAAAAAGGCTATGCATGGTATGTGTTCAAGAAGTTTAAGATAGATAACTGTAAGTATATTAAGACAATTTTCTAATGTAGAATAAAATTGTTCAAATATGAAGGATAAAATGTTTATCATACACTATTCTAAAGTCTCTCTTAGAGCCTAAGCTACTTAATATGTATAAGGCATAACATCCATTATGGAGTTGAACTTATTATCCGCTATATAGAGTTACCTACAATCGCACATTTGAAGATGGCTAACACTTGATTATGGCTTACTGTATTCACCATATAATGAATTCCAACTTATTGACTATTGTGATAAAAACTAAGCTAGAGATGCTGATGATAAAAAAAGCACTACTAATCATATATTTTACTTAGGAGATACTGCCTTCATTTGGAGTTTTAAAAAGCAACTTATAATTATCCTTTTCACTTATGAAACCAAGTATATAGTTACTAATTCTTGTGTTTGTCATGCCATCTGGTTAAGGAGTTTGATGAAGGAGTTTCAAATGCCACGAGAAAAACCTATGAAAATTTTTATTGACAACAAGTTTGCATTAGCCTTGATTAAAAATCTAGTCTCTATAATAGAAGTAGTATATAGATACAAGGTATTATTTCATAAGAGAATGTATATTGAGAAAAGAAGTAAAGATGAAGTATGTGAAGACTCAAGACTAATTAGTTGATAACTTCACAAAACTTTTAAAGAAGGATTTTTTTTCATCAAGTTTAGAAGCAATCTTAGAGTTAATAAACCAAGTTTAAAGAAGGCATTTGAATATAAAGTTGTCTTTGATTTTATGTATTTGATTAAGGAGATGGACCACTTATATGGTCCAAAAGATAAAAAAATACAACTTAAATTCTAAAAGACATTTAGAAACATCTTTGTCTAAAAATATCTTTTTCAATATCTATATACCTTGAAGAAATATTTAAATAGTTTATAGAAATATCTTAAGTTTATAAATATCTTTAAAACTAATGGTAGATATTAATATTGTAAAATAACCCTTAAATATTATAAATAGAGATCATTCCTTTTTTGCAATAATAACTTAAGATGAGTTGAGTACTAACTATAAGTAAGAGGTCATCTTTTATTAAGAATTAGTTTTCTCGTCTTTAAATTGTTACCAAAATTTTTATTGAAAAATTTCAACATCCTCTCCTAATTTTAGTAAAATGTTCACTTTAAATTTTCTTTGTTATCTTCGTGAGAAGTCTATCACCTTTTAATAACATATACGTTTCTAGTACATAAATTTTGGCTGAATTTTTCTAAAATTTACTTGACATTTGGCTATTATAAATGTTTTTTCTGTTGTGTAATATAAAAAATTTTTCTTATCCCCCCCTCTTCTTTTTAGCATATTGGTCCATTGTTGCTTTTATGAATTGATAAAATAAAGTTTACAAAAAAAAAACTTAATAAAAAAAGAAGAAGTCATTTTATTTTCTTTATGTTTTTCTACTATAATTTTTGTTTTTATTCTTAGATTAAAATCAATACAGTTACACTGTTATTATTACTAATAATAAATTAAAAATTAAAAATTAATTTCATGGTTAATTAATTTTCTTTTAATCACTTGTATAATTCATTAATCTATTATATAATTTTTATTAATAAATGATGAAAATAAATTCATATTATATTTAAAATAATATTTAATAGTAAAAATTGTAATTTATTAAAATATATTTCGAAATCAATGTTGCGATCTTAAATTAAATATTTATTTTTAGAAATATTTAAACAATAATTAAATATTTTAAAATTTTAAAATTATTTATTTTAGATATTCTAAACTTGAAATATATTTAAAGAATAGCTATAAAAATTTCAATTAAATTTTATTTAAAATATAAATTAATTGAAAAAATAAGTTTAATAGATAAATTAAAAATTAATAGTTTTATTAGTAATTGATAATTAAATGTTAAATATTATTTTTATATTTAATAATAAATTTATATTATGACATAAAAATAAAAAATTATTAATTTTCATAAATTATGAAAATAAAAAAACTAAAATTGAAAATAAAAGAAAAAAATTTTAAAAAATAAAATTTTAATTCAAAAATAAAATAAAAAATAAAAAATGAGTCGAAACTAAACAAATTTTCGAGCATAAAGAACCGAAATCATCATACCAAGTAAAGCAAAGTGTTTGAGACATATTAAGTGAAAAATTGGGATAATAGAAAGAGTTAATTTGGTTGTATTCATGAATATAATGACACAAAATAAGTGGTTACTTAAAACATAGTTATACGGAGTCTTGAGTATTTAAACTTGATCGGAATATTATTATTAGATTGATTTAAGCTTGTTTGCTACCATTTTTTTAATGAAAAAATATAGAAATAAAAAAATTTATTGTAATTTATTTTCAAAATTTAAAAATAAAATCAGAAATAAAGAAATAAGAAATTTTTGTTTTTCTGCATTTTGAAAAAAATTTTATAAATACAATTTTATTTTCAAGTTTTTATTATAAATATCAATCAAACGATTTAATGAAACAAGTTTCTAAAAAATAAAAAAAAACAAAAAGAAATAAATATCTTTTGTTTTTGTGTTTTTCTTTTTGCAGGAAGAGTTGGACTAAACTTACGTGGAAAATACTCTTTCAAGCATTTCTTTCTGGATTGTTTGGGTAAGTTGCTCTACAGGACCCTTGTAACTTATAACCAGATCATGAAGAAGGTCAGAATGTTTCGATAATAAATTATACGAATTTAGCGAGAGTATGACATTGCATATTATGGGGAAGCATGTACTTAGTTAGGTCTATTCAGTTCTCTTTCTATTAAATACGAGCCACATATAAATACATGTAAATGTAAATGTAAATTTGCAGGGCAACAATGTTTCAGAATTTGTATTTGGAAAGTTTAGTGCTAACATCTGCAACATTTGCTGCTGCAATGACTAATTTCATACCGGCCGTGACCTTCATATTAGCCGTCACTTTTGGGTAATAATCTATGCTTCCTGCTTTTGCATTGCTAGCTAATTTGATTCATTAAGAACTGAAATAACGTAATTTAGGTTGGAAAAGGTGGGACTAAGAACAGCATCAGGTAAAGCAAAGGTTTTTGGAACAATATTGGGAGTAGGTGGCGCAATGCTGTTCACATTCTGTAAAGGTTTAGAAATTAATCTATGGTCAACAAACATTGACCTTTTGAAACGATACCGCCACCAAGGGATCCACGTGTGGACACCTCACGGACATCTTCTTATCGGTCTTTTGTTGGGCATCCTTAGCTGCTTTAGCCTTTCTGCATGGTTAATTATTCAGGTAATTGATTCAGGAATACCACATTACTATTAATTCTCTTTAATGCATTATCCTATCTTTTAAATTACTACTTAAAAAATTATAAAAATTGTTATTTGTCTAAATGTTTCATTTGTTTCATTATTAAGAAATTTAATTTGTTTCTTCATCTTAATTTTCTCAAGATCCTTAGCAGTTGCGTCTGGAAAAATTGAGTGAAATATTTAAAATTCTGTTATGTATAGCACAATTAAGTAGAGACAAAAAAAAAAAAAGGATTCAAAATCTACTAAATATTTTATTTAAATTATATACAATCATATGTAATGGTCTCATTTGGTATTGATGTTTCAAATAAAACCCTATAGGATACGAATACGGTTTTGGAGGATACCTACGTTGAACAATGTACAAAATAACTAAAGTGAAAATATTTCTAATCAGAATTTAAACTCGCTTATAAGATGATATCTTAGTAAGAAAAAACAAATGTGGCGTCAAACATATTTTTTGATTATGCTCGTTAGATTTTGAGTATTTATATTTGTTAACTTGAGATTTTAAGGTCCCAAAATTAAAAGATGATTAAAGTTAATATCAACAAAAGTGGAAAATAAGTGGACCTAACAAGAACTGTGGTTAAGTCACCCTTAAACGTATCTCCCAAAACATAATAATTTAGGATTTGTAGTTTTGCAAATGATTGTGTTGAATAAGTTGTCCTTTTGATTAATGTGAATTTTATTATGTTTTCCTTCCATATGTTCTTAACACTTTCATGCGTTTTTTCGAGGCAGGCTACAAGTAGTATTCGATTTCCATACCCTTACTCAAGCACAGCTTTGATGTGCGTGATGGCCTCAATTCAGTCAACTGCTTACGCACTTGGCATCGAAAAGGACTGGAATCAGTGGAAATTAGGATGGAACATTAGGCTGCTAACAGTAGCTTACGGGGTATGAAGCACAAGCGCATGTTTAAATTTTATAAAGAGATACTTACGCATGTTCTTAAATTTAATCTTAAAAATAAAAATTTTAACGTGGTCTTAACATGGTCTATTTTGTTGATCATCAAATTACAAAGGCCTCCAAAGTTAAATTCAAACTAAGATATTTTTAGAAAATACCAATATTGAATGGGGACTTGATGTAATTTACTCGGAAATTTTTTCATTCCATATCTATAAGCCAACAAAATTAATAGTACAGCAAACCTATATTCTGAGGTTGATCTTTTATACTGTTTAACTGTTGTTGTAGGGAATACTGGTCTCTGGTCTAATGATAATGCTTAATATATGGTGTATCCAGTTGAGAGGCCCTTTATTTGTGTCGATATTTTCCCCGCTACTGCTTGTGTGTGTAGCTGCTGAAGGATCTTTATTACTTGAAGAGAAGCTACACTTGGGAAGGTAAATTTTTTTGCCTTACCCATTATATTCCTCTATATATTGTTCTGACAAGAAAAATTAATTACGTGTGCTCTATTACCATTTAAGCTACTTAAGGACTTGCCATATCATACCATCTATAACGGGTTAAACAAATATAAGCTAAAGTTTATTTTTGCGCGAAGAACCATGCTTTTACCTATGTTTTCATACCATATAGATTTGGTGAAATGAGATATAAGCTACAATACATTTCTATGTGTGTAGAACTATGTTTTCCAAGAGAACTATTATCTGATACATGAATCCCAAATGTGCTGCCTGTTATATTAATCCCTTTTCAAATGAGCAATTCAATTAGAGGATGATGGAAACAATCTGTCAATTTGTTTCTTCGTATTTAGTGCTAAATTTTCAGTCATAAAAGTAAATTGATTACAACAGGTGTGTGGAAAAAAGATTACAAATTAAAATTCATAATACATCTATCCTAATTTATTGCTGGGGTTAACGCCTTTTTGGTTTCCCCTCAAAGAATTCCATGTATTAGTAAGCATACGTATTAAGCTGAATATCCACAGAAGTTAAGAATTTATAAAGTAATAATATGCACAAATATGACAGAACTAAAAAACTAGTGAACAAAACTTTAATATTCTTTTGATTTTGATATAAGAATATCATATATTTTTAATTTCTTAAATAAAGTGGATGAAATAAATATATCTGAATACAAAATTATAATTTGTTTTCAAATTTTTAACAAGATACATGCTCTAATTTCACGTAACTTAATAATATATCAATTTTTAATGTCTTTCATTAGCACGCAAATATCAAATTAACTCGATAATTAAACAGTTGTATTAAACTTTGATTTCTGTATGACAGTAATTTGACCTTTTGTGAAATTTTCAGTGTAGTGGGAGCGATTTTGATTGCTTGCGGCCTATATGCCGTGATATGGGGAAAAAGCAAAGAGATGAAGAAAATACCTCCGCCAAACGGTTTTGCAGAAAGTGAAAAAATGGAGATTATTGTCGCTACTTCACCAACAGAAAGCAATACTCAAAATGATGAGAAGAAAAGCTGCAACACTAAAGAGAAGAAAATGCCAATAGAAGACAAATAGAGAAGAGGAAAATTGAAAATTTAATTGATATAATGAAGTAAAGGCAACGGGAAACCTTTGAAGGTGTTTATCAATTTTAGCTTCAGAATAACTGCTTATGTGCAAACTACGTAAACATGCAAATTGAGGAATTATTTTTCTTCAGGTACACAACCTCTTTTAGGGGTATGACCTTCTGTAAATATCGAGTTAGCTTTATGGCAGCTATTTCCCGCGTTTGAATGAAAAATAAAATAGAACTTACGTTGCAGTCTCCTAAAATTTAGAGCTTACATCACCTTTTACATTTACAGTTTTCAATTTGTTAAATTAAATTTGACCTAATTTGGTGAAAAAGTGAAGTTTGACGCGTTATTTCACTTTTATGTTAAATCTAATTAAAGGACTATTAAATTGTATTATAATTCAAATTTGTTTTATACTAGGGTTTAATCGTAAGTTTTTTTTTCTTTATTGTTCTTGACTTTTTCTATTTATCCTCTAAATTTATAAAATTATCATATAACTCCTTGATGTTTGATATAATTATCCTCAAAACCTCTATCTGTCAACTTTGATTAGACTTCCGTCTACCTTATCTTATAAAACAACGTAACTTCAACCTTGGAGGATATATGGTAGGTTGTATGGAATCAAACTACTGTGTAGACCATCGAGCATTATTTTTTACTTGGAGAAAAGCGAGTTTTTATGTTGAAAGCAGCTCCTTATTGCGTTACACTAGTTTAGATTTTTTAAGTCAGTAATCAAAGCTTGGTGGTCTACATGACATTTTAGGCCTGTTTAGTGTTATTTATGTTATTTATTTTCTATTTTTATTTAAAAAAAACAGAAAAACAGAAGAAAAAAATGTGTTTGTCTGATTATGTTTTCTGTTTTCAAAATTAGAGAAATATAAACAGAAATAGAGAAACAATAAAATGATATTTTTCTGCATTTTGAAAATAGATTTTATAAACAGATTTTTTTACATTGAATAATGAATACAATATATTGAATAATAATATATTTTTAAGGTGTATAAGAGTTTTTTAGTCAAATAATTTAAATTTATTTCATATTAGACTATCAATATTAAAT
>JAOXYD010000005.1:13699313-13710591 GCA_028565735.1 Pinacopodium congolense
ATAATATCCGTAGGTGTTGCTCTCGTGATGCTCATAAGACATCCACTCAGCTCTTCCTCCTTCGACCGAAGACACGATGATGTCATACCACTGGTAGTTAAGATAGTCATGCATATCCATGTCGACACGTACCTACGATCACAAAAACAACTAAGTGCATAAACCAAACTCAAATAAGATAACATAAAGGAAAGGAACAAATAAAACAAAGTCTAGAATAATCAACACAAAAAAACCTAGTATTAATAACCTAGATTCCCCGGCAACAACGCCAAAAACTTGTTACAGTCTAAACAACTTATAATTTTAGTCAATTTAATCCAAGACCAACTAAAGGCAAAAGCTCCTTGTCAATAAGTAGTATAAAATGGAGTAAATCTTGAGTATCGTTCTTTCTAGGAATCTGAGGGTAATACTAGATTAATTAATGTAAGATTATCTCGACAACTCCAAGATGATTGATTAAGAGAAATAAATAAGAAATAAATGAGAACGGAAACAAATAAGGTTCAATCTAAGCATAAGCTAAAGGAAAGGAGTAAAACAAACGATAAATTAGCTAGGGGTAAGCAAACAACAATACAACGGTGGATAGACTTAGGGCTTACATCACTAAAGCAAGACACAAACAATGGTCATGGAAACATCTTTTCTCTTTTAAACTCAATCCATCTGTTTTGGTCTAAAAAACATATTGGAATAGAAGGCTTTAATCTTAAGATGCCTAAAATTAAGTTCGTTAATCCTATAAACCTTTACAAAGGACTCTAGGGCTTGGTCCACACCTAATTTCCATTGTGTTACCTAATTAATATTGCAACAATTAAAAGCCTATGGTCAAGGCCCTTTAATCATCTAATAATCCTACTAATATGGCCAATCAAAACAAGATTATATATTAAACATTTTAACTAGGCAAAAATCCTCCAACAAACACAAACCCATTCAAATCCTAACCCTAACTAGGCATTTAAGTACATAAATTCATCAATAGAAACAAGAATATAACAATAAAACACATATCCATTGATAAATAACAAGAGTTAATATAAAATAGATAAAAAGGGAAAGAATACAACCAATAAATGGTCAGAATCGGTTAAACTCTTATCTTTATATCCATCTGCAAGCTCTTATGGCTCTAAACCGATAGCCGATGTGAAGACTAAATAAAAAGAAAATAAAACTAAGCTAAATATATGAAAAAGGAAGGGAAAAATACGAAGGAAGACGCTTCTCTGGTTTGCCGCGACTCTCCCCAACTCATTTTTGGTTTGCCAACCCGTTCTTCAGTGTTTCTTTTTTACGTTTATACGCTTGATGGAAGGCTGTTTTAGGACTATTTAATTGATGCTGCGTCGTTTATGTTGATTTTAAGTAAAACTCTATAGATAGGAGCTTATACGACGGGTATCGATCAACCGATCTTCACCATTTAGTCGACTGATGCTTGTTTATTCTTCATTTGGTCAACTGAGAAATTAATTATGAATTATTTAGTTGACTAGTGTCAATTCGGTCGATCGAATGAAGAGTAAGCAAGCATCGGTCGACCGAATGGTGGTCGATCGATCTTGCCATTCGGTCGATTAATTCTTCTTTCTACTTGACCAAAACAAGCTCTAATTTCTTCTAAATATTCAAAAATTGCTCCAACACCAACACATACTTGAAATAAATAATAATAGCTCTATATTAGTGTAATTCAGACAATAAATAGGTAAAAACATAACAATATGTGCAATCAAAATCAATAGAAAATGCACATCAACAACTTTCTTCCCCAGACATTTTGTCTGTTTTTTTTTTCGATTTCTTTTGCCTTCCTTCACTTGTTGCTGTTTTTCACTTTTGATCAAACTTCCCTCTCTCGGGCTGGCCATCTCCATAAACAAGAAACACCATTTCAAATAGGTTTGTAAAGAGAGAAGGAGAGCTTACCACCAACTGGCGGCAAGATGCCGCCAGTGAACTAACTGATGGCCATTAATCACCCCTTGACAATGGGTTTAATCAATCAACACAAAAATCATCCATCACTAATGAGAAAAGTTATAGAACCCAACCAACTTCAAGATTTAATGAGCAATTAATGAGAATTAATCCAAACAACACAGACATTAAAGTTGCATATATAAAAGCCCAGTTACATATGAATTTAATGGCCAACATCAATTAAATGCAACCAAAAGCATACTAAATTGTTAGAAATGCATCGGAGGGTTTCAAATTCACCGAGTCTCACTTCCCAATACTATTTAACAAATTAATATCCATTAATGCATACTTTATACACTAAAGATATAATAAAAGCAACGACTGTTGAAGTCATGTAAACCCAGTTGAAACGATTTCATTTTGGCAAGAGTAATAGCAACTTTCCAAGTTTTTAGAAAACAAAAACCTTGTAGATCCAAGAACTCAAAAGGATCAAAGTGTAAACAAAATTTCCAATAAAAAATGAACTTGTTCATTAATTTATCCAGAAAATACACATACAAACAAATCTTTCCAGAAAATAGATGGCTATCATAAATCAAATTTCTAGAAACCGATAATAGTAACTCCTTAGAAACAATTTTTAAAGGGCATGCAAGTCGATTTTTTGATAAACAAAAGGAAAGCACTAGAACAAATTCAAATGAAAGACAACATATACACAATAACACTATTTGCATTTCTATTCCAAAAACAATTAAAGGAATCACTAAAACAAACAGACGTTGCCATTTTAAACTTCAAAAATAGCAAATTGAAGACATTAGCTAGTTCAGAAGCGCAGAAAAATGGAGAGGCAGTCATTTTGTATGGAACGTTTCCAACACTTTGGCAAAAATAAATAATCGATTTCTAAAATAATTTCTAGAAAATACAAAACCACGTAGAGCCAAATTTCTTATAAGAACAATTCCAAGACTCAAATAATAACATGCAACACTTGCACGTACTAAATCAATAGAATCAAGCTTTTAGAATAAAATAAAATTTGTTAAAGAATGGCTCTAATACCACTATTGAAAAATTTACGCAAGATCAAATATATGTGCAGTGAAATAAATCAAAAAATTTTCCATCAGATTGACTGTAACAAAATTAATTTGAAATATAAATAAGAAAAAATTAAGATTACACTAATCTTAAAATTGCTTTCCCGTTAAACCTTTTTCCTTCTTGAACCCGTCAATCTACAAACCGTTTAATCGTCTGGCCTCTAACGATATCCATATATTTATTAAAAAAAACTCAAACTTTTTTATAGGAAAAATGTAATAAGTGCTAGCTATCTATTTTTCTAATTTTTCCTTTTATGTTAAAAATTATATTTTTCATATCCTTGAACTTTATTAATATTATAATTAAAGTCAAACTTTAATTATAATTACGAATTAGTTCAATTAAATCAAATATCATATAATGATCTTTGAAGCTTCTAAAACTTTTCAATTAAGTCTTGTTTAATTAAATTTTCACTTTCTCCTTTATATATTTTTTTATGTGACTCATTAGGTTCCTAATATGTTGGCAATGACTATAAATTATAATTATAATTCATAATTAGAATTAGATAAATTAAAACTTCTTTTAATTTATATTAATTATCTAATTAAACAATTTATAATCATAGATCATGATTGACGTCTAGCAACATATTATGACCACCCAAATATTAGGAATATCAAAGTGATTTGACTTAACCTATCTATTCATGGTTATGATGTATAAATTAATCCTTTCGTCGTCCAATGTTCCAATTGAACTTATAGTATGGAATTAGTGTCTACTCTAAATAATCCAATCATTTTCGTTCTTACTAATTAATAAATGATTTATAATTAATATTTTAAAACAAATTTTCTAAATTTTAATTCACTATGACCAGAGATTTCTAAATCAATACCAATTAAGAACAGTGGAACATTTTCCCTAAGTACTTTATAGTGACGAATCCGTTATTAATTTACTTAACTATCTCCATGCAGTTCATATTATACCCAATAACTATCAAATTAAACTATTCCAAAGAACAGATCATAAGTAGCTTCAAAATACAATAATTCCTACATGAGATAACTTTAGTAATTTCAAGTATAAGGATCAATTATACAATCATTATAATGAGATAATCTACAGAAAAATAAGCAATGTTTCATTTGGGATTCTCATAATCTAGTCAATTCAATGAACTTATTCTTTAATAAGCACTGACATATTAATTTAAGTGTCTTCACACTTTAAATTATGAGATCGATTACTTTCTTCATAAGAAAGAAACTAAACTTGTGCTAGTTTAACCATTCCATCAATATTATGTTTTGATAAAATTATAACTAGAAACATTTTAGGAATAATACATAATGTAATTCAAATATCATAATTATAATCGCATTATAATTTCTAATTGCACAATCATTATTTCAGGGATTTTATCTTTATGATTAATAATTAAAATAATTAACAAATGAAAAAAGATAAAGAACATCTTTTTATTGAATTATAATATAATGTCATACAAATAAATTACAACCAAGAAATTGGGTGCAAGTGCATAAACCAACAAAAGTGTGTTCCAGGCCGCTTCCACCAAGGAGGATACTCCCCAATCAGTGCGAAACAACCAAACAACCTTACGCAAATTTAAATGAACATCACCTCTTAACAAAGAAAATATAATTACTTAATTTTTATGATCACAATCTCTTAGAATGGATTACTAGAGCTGAGCAATTTTTTGAAATCCAGATGACAAGTTTAGAAGTGAAGGTTTCCATGGTTGTTGTTTGCATATAGGGTCATGCTCTCCATTAGTTTTGATGGCTATAGAAGCAGAACCCAAACCTAACATGAGAGCAGTTAAAATCGGAGATGTTGGTTCGTTTCGGGAATGGTTTCGTAGCCAACCCCTTTGAGACCTTAGCCACACTGAGACAAACGAGGTCTGTTGACAAATTCATTAATGAGTTTATGGCGAAGATTCTACAGATAAGAGGTCTCTTAAATCCTCAGTATTTGGGATATTTTTTACGTGGACTAAAAAAATAAATTCATGTGAGGGTTTGGTCATACAAAGCTATGGATGTGTGTCGAATCATGAGAATAGTTAGAGAAATCGAAAGGGAGCTGGAATTTCCTGGTAGAGGCCAGAAGATGATGGCACTGGAAGCTAAACGATGGGGATTTAGTGGGATAGGCCCAACATACTATTCTAGGCCAAACTCTACCTTACTATCTGACCCATACAAAACTGACCCATAGAAAATATAAAATAATAGAGTCAAGCATGGACCATAGAGAAACTTCGAGAAGAACATGGGAGCTAGATCAAAGAATACCACTATTTCTTCCTCTTTGTTATTGATCCAAAATCGTATAACCACTATGTATAGAGGGACTATCGGTATACCTATTAAGAATATATTGACTTAGGGTTGAAAGGGTCATGTTTTCGGTGCAAGCAACCCTTCCACCCCATGCATGTATGTCTAAAAAAGTCATTGTGAGCCCTAATTATTACTGAAGACGAAGAGGTCATGGATAACATAGTTGAGTTATGGAAGGAGAATGAGGTCAGCGCTGAGGGGGCAATTTAATCCAGCAAATTGCCAATATGTCCTAACTCTAGCCTTATAGACAAGGCTATTTTCAATGGGGATGGCAATGTTAGCAACATTAAAGATAAACCATTGTTGGCTTATTCTATGAGGAAATAAATATTATTATTAGTAGAGTTATATGTTTAGTAGAAGCTTAAATAGGGTTTTGGTAGTTAGAATTTTATTTCTTTAAAGATTAGGTAGAGAGGAGGATATATATATATATATATATTAGGTAGATAGGGTTTTCAGCAATATATGCTTTTCTTTTTAGTAGATTCGGTAGCCTAAAGGCTTGGGCAAAAACCTACTGTTTTCAGCTTAATTCTTAATACAATCATATTTATTGTTTCTTATATTTTTCTCTATTTCAATATACTTGATTCTCTGCAATATAGTTGTGATTCCTTACTTTATCAGACTATACTTGGAAAACATAACTTATGCATAAGAGAATGAATCAATGGCGAATTTGCTTCTTCTAAAACTCAGTAGAACATAGAAATTAAGAACTGCATTTTTTTTTCCTTTATAGAGTGTACAGATGTGAAATTAAAGTGCAATAACATTTAGAAGAACTAATGTTTATCAAGGAATCACTTCAAACCATCCAAGCAAGCAAAGAATTTTAAAACCCTGCGATACAAAGAAACATGGCATGCTTGAGCCCCTTGTTCTGTGCAACTACAACTGTAAATTTGTAGTTTGAATTGGCTCTCTCCACAGGTTTGCAAAAATTTCCTAATTTGGCTCATCATCTAAGAATCCTAAATCTACTTGCTAGAATTTAATAATTCAAGCTTCTCATCCCTATTTATCTAATAGTTCCATCTATGCTTTATCACTGTCTCTCATTATATACATAACTCATGCGACCAAGGTGGTATGAATCAAAAGGGGGTGCAGAGAGTGACATACTTAGACTTTATTGATGATTTGACAATTCCTTCTTCATAAGGTAATTAAGGCATCAAATAACTCCAATTGCAAGTTTTCCCTCTCAATCAAGGATAAAGCTATAGCATACCTAAAAAAAACCCCAACGTTTGATCAACAAGATTAAGTACCCAATTCCTTCCAGAGCTATTTTCAGTTCAGTTGCAACTACTAATGACCTTGGGATTATCCGAGGCTTAAAGCGTCTCCTTGGGCTTCTGAGGACCATACTTTGGACATTCTACTAGGCATTCATTTACTATGCTAGTTACATATCTCAGTAAGTCTTCCAAATCATAATTTGAGATTGTTTGAACATCTTCGGCAACTATAGGCAACTAAAAGAGCTTGCTTTTGATCCGTATAAGAGCTTGCCAATTTCCAGCTAACAGTAACTTGAACAATCTAATCTATTTAATCATTAACACCAAATAATAAATTGGCATGCATAACAAGGGTAGCCATAAATCAAAACAGAATGAGAAACTGTAATCCCCCTTCACTATATATTCCCAAATATATTAATCTTCCACATTAAAATAACACTAAATGACAAATAATAGAGTTTAAAATCTTTCATTCAATCCTTTAATGTAGAAATGCACGACTATTATTGTGGAAATGTATAGATCTAATGAGGAAAATAATGGCTGCTTAAATGGGGATAATTATGGTTTAGATAACTCTTATAATAACCATGTAACATAATTAGTCCAATTAACTCCCTTTAGATTGCCATTTATATGAAGGTTTTCTTTATAGAGGAACACAAGGGGGTGTTTAGTAGAATTTTTAGAATTTGTGTCCCTCAAAGTCAAGCATTTATAAGGTTAGCACACTATCAAGTTTGAGTGCTAATTAAAAGAATCCATTCATCAACCTTGGTTTTCTAGCATATAAAATCATATTTTTATGGTTTCTTTATAAAATTCAAGATTTTTATTGTGCTTGGTTAACTATATTAGTGGTTAAAGGATTTTCTTTTAATTTTCAATTCTGAGCTAAATCTAACATATATATGAGCCTCTTACATGTGTGAAGTTTTGAATATAATTTTATTAGATTTAGCAATGAATTTCATTTTCATGTGGTATCAGAGCTAGTAATTTTTTTCCTATGCTTTAATATAATTGATGTTTGATCTTCTTTAGGATCTAAAAATTATCATTGATGATATGGAATTGATAATTTTTAAGTATGTTTTAATTTTGTTCTTGAATTATGATTGATGCTTCTAAGTGTATATATTATGTATGATAGCCATATGAGCATTGAATCAATTGATTCATGAAGATTCATTGCCTAGTGATCTAAATTTTCATTAAGTAAAGGATAACGATACCATCTTTAATTAATCTTATTTAATAAGGAATTTGGACATCACATATATTAAAAGGCATTGGTTTGTAATTAATCATATCTAGTGTAATAAGATTTTCTCGCAATAATTTTATTATATATGTATGGTTATTTAGGATGAAATATCATGTTATATTTCTTAATTTACCCACATGGATTGAGAAATGAAGGTTTCATCATAAAGGCATGTGAATTATTTGGGTTAGGAATTTGGCCTGCATGCAATTCTTATTATTGATTCATTTTATCATATGTTCTATATTAGTAAAGCATGATTACATTTTTTTCTCAATTTTGTGACATAAGCATGTATATAATTGTTTTATAGTAATTCAATATGTGAATTTTTGTATGAAATGTGATATTCTTGAGTTAATAGGTGATAACTATAAGGTTTGGAAGGAAATAATTCATATTCATTTAAAGTGGATGGATATTGATTATGCTATTCGAAAATGATGAACCACCTCCCATTACTGAAACTAGCCTTCCAGATGAGGCTGATCTTTATGAAAAGTGGGGGCAATCGAATCATCCCAGTGTAATGTTCATTAAGACTAAAATCTAGGTTGGTATTTTAAGCTTGGTTGATCAGTATGATAATGTTTGTGCTTTTTTGAAAGGTACAGATGAACAATTTGTGTCTTCAGACAAGGCACTTGCTAGCACCCTGATTATGAGATTCTCATCTCAAAAGATTGTCAATATTAGAGGAGTGAATGAGCATATTATGCAAATGAAGGACATTATAACTTAAATGAGTGCTCTTGAACTTGATATGTCTAACTCTTTCATTGTTCATTATAATTTGAATTCCTTCCCACCTTAATATATACCTTTCAAAATTTCTTACAATAAATACAAGGATAAGTAGTCAATTAATAAGATGATGAAAATATATGTGCAAGAGGAAGGAGGGTTGTTTATAGAGGTTGAGGAAAGTGTGCATTTAGCTACTCAAGGAAAAAATAAAGATCAAGCAAAAGGAAAAGGAAAGATAAAAGTATCTCCCAAAACTAAAATTAAAAAGGAGTTCAAGTGTTTCTTTTATAAGAAGAAAGGACACATTAAGAAAGATTGTCTTAAATTTTAGGCTTGGCTTAAAAAAAAGGTAATAACATTTTTCTTGTTTTTTTTAGTATGATAGAGTTGAATTTTGTCATAATACTTGGTGGATTGATTCTGGTTCTATAATCCATGTTACAAACTCTTTGTCAGGTTTGAAAAATTTAAGTAAGCTAGTAGGAAGTGAACAATACATATATTTAGGCAGTAAGAGTAGTTCACTTGTGAGCTTTGTTAGGATATGTAGACTAGTCCTTAATAATGTCCTTGTTTTCGAATTGAAAAAAATGTTTTTATATTCCAAATTTCTCTATAAATTTGATTTCTATTTCAAGACTTGTACCTTTGGATATTCCTTTAACTTTGGTGAATGTATTAGCTTCTTTTATATAAATGATCTTCTTGGGAATGGTACATTGTCTAATGGACTTTACCATATCAGTTTACAAATTGATGCACTTTACACATTACATGTTAATGACAATACTGATATTAAAAGATGTGTTATAAATGAAGATTCTTCTATTTATGGCACCAGAAATTTGGACATATCTTCATAAAGAGAATTAAGATATTAGCAAATGATGGAGTAGTTAGTACATTAGATTTTACTGATTTTGACACTTATATAGACTGTATTAAGGAATAATAGACCAATATTTCAATGAAAGTAGCTAAGCGGAGTTCAAACCTATTAGACATCATACATACAAGTATTTGTAGATCGGAAATGAACTCATATCATCATAAGTACCTCATCACTTTATTGATGATTACTCACGATACATGTATCTCTACATCCTTGAACATAAGAGTGAAGCACTAGATGCTTTTAAGGTTTTCAAGGAAGAAGTAGAGAAACAATGTGATAAGTAAATTAAGATTGTGAGCTCAGATAGAGGTGATGAGTATTTTGGTAGGTATACTGAAGATGGATAAGCACCTTGTCATTTTGCTAAGTTTCTAGTAGACCAAGGTATTGTTACTTAATATACTATGCCTTGTTCTCTCGATCAGAATGATGTAGATAAAAGAAGAAGTTGACCATTATTGGACATGGTGAGAAGCATGTTGGCTAGCTCTAAACTTCCTAAGTTCTTATAGACTGAAGACCTTAAAATAGCTACGTATATATTGAACTGAGCTCTAACTATAACTATCCCTAAGTTACCATTTGAGTTATTATAAGGTTGGAAATCAAGTTTGAGACATATACATGTATAGGGATGCCCGTTTGAAGTGAGAGTTTATAATCCATAAGAGAGGAAGTCAAACTTGAGGATCATTAGTGGGTATTTCAATGGATATGTTGAAACGTCTAAATGATATAGATTTTACTGTTCATCTAATAACACTAAGTTTATAGAATCAAGGAATGAAAAATTTCTTGAGAATGACTTAATCAATGGGAGTGATCAATGATTGAATATAGAATCTAATATAGATAAATTCTTGAGTATATAATCCAATATAGATAATTTAAACTCTCAATCTTCCACTTTAAGTAATACTGATTGTTATAATTCACAACTCTCCTAAAGATCAAACACATGTTGAATAACTATCCTATGTAAATCCATAAATTGATGATCATGATATATTAGGCCATGTTGTTCCACAAATATAGGAAATTGCTAAATAACTAGCTAAACACCAAGCTCTCACGAGAATGTTGATGCAATATTAAGGAGATCTACTGGAACAAGGAGATCAGCAATTCTTATATTACCTTGTATATTTATAAGAGTCTAAATACAATATTGGAGCTGAAAATGATCCATGCATGTTTTCATAAGCCATGCAAAGTAAGGAATTCGATTTATGGTATAATTCCATCAAAGAAGAGATAAATTCTATGGCATAAAATAAAGTCTAGGATCTTGTCGAGTTGCCAAATTGTGTAAAAACTATAGGATGTAAATGGATTTTTAAAACAAAGAAAGATTCATTAGGCAGCATCGAAAGATATAAGGTAAGACTTATAGCCAAGGGATTTATTCAAACGGAAGGAATCAATTACACAGGGACTTTTTCTCCTATGTCCAAGAAAGATTCACTTTATGACATCATGGCATTGGTCACCCATTTTAATATGGATTTACACTAAATGAATGTGAAAATGACGTTTCTTAATGATGAACTAGAGGATGAGATTTACATGAACCTAGGGATTCTTCTTTAGCTTAAGAAATCCATATATAGCATAAAACAAGCCTCCTGTTAATGGTATTTAAAATTTCATGATGCTATATTGATTTCTAAATACTTGGATGATGACAACTGATGTAAAACATCCTATTTATAGGCCTAGGATCTCAAAGTATTCA
>JAOXYD010000005.1:13720530-13767578 GCA_028565735.1 Pinacopodium congolense
TTATAATCACATTATAATTTTTTAATTGCACAATAATTATTTCAGGGATTTTATCTTTATGATTAATAATTAAAATAAATAACAAATACATAAAGATAAAGAATACCTTTTATTGAATTAAAATAATGTCATATAAAAAAAATTACAACTAACAAATTAACTGTAAAAACATAAAATAATATATATATATATATATATACGGTGTTCATCGTTATGGCATCGAAAGACATATGTCAATAATTGTTTCGTGAAAGTCTTTGGCCTAAAACACGTTAATAATAAAAGAAGAAAAAACGGAGTTGTCCTCCAAATCAAAGCAGAAAACCAACGGAAATGTGGCTGCAGAGACCGTAAGCTAAAAAGTATGGCTGAGGGAGTGTTTTCAATTTTTAATTACATTAAAAATAGAAAATAAATATTTTTTAATTTATGAATTATATAAAAGATATGACTAAATCTACATTTATTATTTAAAACCACTATATATTTATGGGAGTTTAATAAAAATTTATAAACGTTGTATTGACTAAAAAAACATGAAAAAGGTCTGTTTTTAACGTAAATGACCTGCTTTGCTTCCTTTATTGACTTGAGAACCCATCGCACGTGCATTTTAACTCTCACGTCTGCTCCGACTTTTATACATCGTTTCTTCGAAATGATAGGTCATTCATCACCTTTTTCTTTAATACTATTCAACATGACTAAAAAATTATTTATTTTTCCTTTGTTAAAAATAGAAGCAATTATTTACCTGCCTACATCCATGGAAAAAACACGCAATGTAAGATTTTATTATAAGAAAAATACCGTACATTTTTTCGATTCAAAATAATATATTACCACTATAAAATTAATGAATAGGATGATATAAATATTTAATAATTTTAAAAATTAATATAAAAATTATTATATCTGTTAAAATTAAAATTAAAATTAATTTCGTTCCATTTCATTTTATTTTTATAAGAGAAAATAGTACTATCAAATAAATTCTTATAATTGATCAAAATATTAAAACTATTAAATAAAATTCTCTTAAAATTTTTAAAATTTATAGTAAAACCATCTCTTAAACTTTTTTCATTTGAATAATCTTTAATCTTCTAAACTAATATTTTTATGTTTATATCTATTCTTTATTATAAATTAATAACATATTTTTAAATTAAAATTTATTTATAAAAATATTTTGTGATTACTATATGTTTAATTTAAAAATGTTATTTATGAATTATTTTCTTTAGGTTAAATACTTATTAAGTGTAAATCTTATATATCCTATGAAAAAGAGTCAAACATATAATTAAATATTTTTAACTAAATTTAAAAATTGTTATACAATACTTTCTAATAAAATATTAGTATATTAATCACTCATTATTTTTATAAAAAAATAATAATTAATTTTAACCTATTTTGATCAAAATTTAAAAAGTTGATTACTAAATTGAAAACTTTTGGAGATTAGACACTAAAGTAAAAAAGTTTAAAAAGTTGGTCCAGAACTAAAAATTTTTAAAGGTTGATTAATAATAAGAATGTACACGTAAATATTCATGCGTACACTTTTATCATGTGAATTAAATTACATGGCTACATAGTAAAAAAATTAAATATATTTTTTTATTTGAGTTGAATGAATTTTGAAAGATTGATCAATAAATTAAAAAATTTTAAATATTGATCATTGAAGTGAAAAAAACTCAAAAGGTTTATCATTAACGGATTATTATCTCTAAGTAAATATTAAACTAAATTCTTAGTGATTGAGTTTATTAGATCTTTTATTTAATTGTGTGATTGCCAACATAAAAGAACAATTAATCTAAATTATTGAATTTTAGGAAATTTTATTTTTTTATAGAAAATTTGTAACATTTTTGTTTTTGGAGAAATTAACTAGTTGTGAAAATTGGTATCGCGTTGGTATTGGTTTTCAGCTCGAAATCGTAACGCATTGGTGGTACTGGTCGTATTGGTACTGATACTAATAAAGGTTAAATTTTAAAAATTATAAATTGGTTCATAAATTTTATAAAATTTACAAAATAATTCATTTATATATTATATATTTCATGTAAATATAATTTTAATATGTTTCAAACATTCAATTAATACAATAAATTTAATAAAATTTTCACACATAGACGATGCTTTCCAGAGCTAGCTACATAGATGATCTGTTAACTTATGCAAAAGGTGTAACCATAATAATAGCTTATTAACATCCTTTTATCTAGTGAAAGGATTTTGTGCTAAAACCTGCTAGAAGAGGAAGCATAACGAATTGACTGTAAAGCATACCTCATACCCAAGGATTTTGGTTTTTTGTTTTGTATAAATCAAATCTATTCTTATCTGGAAGTACAAGATATATGCATAATCTTTACCAGGAGTGCTATTCTTTTCTTTTAGCTAGTTTTACATAAATGTTGCAGTTTATTAGCTAGGAGAAAGATGTCCAGAATTTGGTTTGTCCTACTAGCTCTAAATTGGAACCTCCACTAGATTCTTCTTCTATAGAAATCCCATCCGATAAAATGTTTTTTTAGGAGATAGAAGGCTTAATTAACTTCACCAAAAGGAAGAAAGCATAATATAAACAATTAGCGTAAGAAAAAAGGGAGAAAAGCCACAGGTTCGGAGAAGATAGTTCAAGGTTCCCCTCTCCAAATCAAACCAAAACCAACTTCAAAGTAGTAGATAGTGGAAGACCAATTTTTTCTTTTATCCCAATTGCTCTTTTGATACTCTTTGTTATAGGGTTTCTGTTTTTGCTCTCTTTTTAGTGAAGGTTGAATTTGTATATCTTGTAAATATAATTTTTAATTTATTTCAAACATTCAATTAATAAAATAAATTTAATATAATTTATATACGTATCAATATCAATTTTCGCATTTTTTTCAAATAAATCACAACTTGAATTAATATAACAAATAATAAAATATTAATTCATTTATTTTTTAAATAAACATCAACCCATTTATAAAATAACATGAAGAATAGAATATCATTGAACATCAATAAATTATAACATTATCAAATAACAATCTCTAATCATATAACTATAACAAAAAATTCTCAAATCTGAAACCATAATTCTACCTTAATTCAATTGATTCAATTTATATGTATTCATATCAAATTCAACTTTTACAATATTTAAAATTGATAAATTAAATACTACTTGACACTTGCTAAAATCTGTTTGGCCTGAAACTTGAAAATTGTCGAAGAATGATGTGAAAATCAAATATGTAAAATTTAATGTTTTGTGATTGTTTCGTATTTTGATAATTATTTTATCTTTATTAGATTTAATGAAAGTAATATATGAAGGATTAAATTCAAATATTTGAGTTTTTTATGAAAAAATGAAGTTTTTTTTGCTATGGTGTGGGAGGCCGAGATAAAAGAAAAGAAGAAATGCAAGGAAAAAAGTAAAAGTCCTGAAATGCTTTTAATGAAATAATCGATAAACCAATATTTTTTTGAACAATATAATTATAGCAAAAATTCGTTTGATTAATGGATACATTCTTCAGTCGATCAATACATTTATTTGGTCAATTGAGATTACACTATTGATCGATTCATAATTTTTAAAATTACTTACCAACTATTCGGTATTTGATACGGACCAATACCATCCGGTATGATATTAAATCTATCCTATATTAAAAAAATCCTTAATTAGCATGTACCAATGATATACCATCAGTACATACGGCATTCAAGACTTTGGGTGTACTGCGTTCAGGACAAACTATAAATGATTGGCATAAAAAACTGTTGGTTACTAAACCAACAAATCTAATAATAAAATTAAATTCTTGAATTCGTTAAATTTATTTAATTTTACTTTATATTTTCAGGCATGATTTATGCTTATGCTTATTAAAGCTTTGATTATAGTAATCAAGGCTTATAATAGACGTAAGACAAAAATTAAGAAAAAAGGAAAATTGTCAAAAAAATAAAAGAGATGATTTACATTTATAGTATTGAAGTTATAACAGAATTGAATTAAGAGTTTAATATTTGTACCATTAATTAACAAGAAAATAAGCAAAACCAGAATAAAAGTTATAAAAATTTAGTTGAACATTATCAAAGAAAAGTAATAACAAAGCTTCAGCAAATAAATAAGCATAATTATCTGAAAACCAAAACCTGTGAAACAAAAAGGCATTTAGGTGTGATTGTGTCCACCCAAGTTCTGGTCACGAAGTGTAGTGGGGCATTTTATAATCTTCTTTTCGTAATAAAATAATAGTCAATAACATAATAAACATATAAAATAACAGAAGAAAATGAACCAAATTTTAAAGTGAGTTTGAGGTCCGGATTAAAGAAAGAGAGAGAGAGAAAGTCTGAAATCAGGGGAGGTTGTGTATGTTCTATTAAAATTCTGACTTGACCTATCTTTTTTCTGTTTCTGTGGATCTCTTCTGTCATCCGTTACAAAATTGTCTCCAAGATTGTGTTTAAGATTTCCTCTCTCTTTACCACTTCAAGTCTGAATATTTCTTGTTCTTTCTTTCTGGTGCACTGTTAGATCTCCTTCAACTCAGTTCTTCTTCGTCGTCTTCATACTGGGTCGTTCTTTGATTTTTCTTTCTCTGCTTAATTTTTGGGATTTTGGTGGACAAATCTGAGTTCTTTGCTTCATTTTACTCATTCTCCTTTCTGGGTTTTCACAGATCTTTGGAGTGTTGTGATTAGTTGATCAGCTTTGACTTTGTGATTATCCGCATTTACTTGGGCAGGTTAGTTCACTATTTTATGGTTGACATTTTATATTTTGAGAGCTATGTAACTGAAAACTGGTTAGCTTTTGCTAAAGAGGGTAAAACTACTGTACTAATGATGATATACAAAGAATGGAAATTCATAGATGAAGAAAAGAGAACCAGCAGCGGGTTAATTAGAATTTTGTTTCCTATTGATGTTGAAGGTGATAAAAGCATTTGAAGATTCTGTTTGGAAAAGATGGGATCTTTTGACAATTCTGTTTTGAGAAAAACAAGTTCTCTTTATTCTACAATTTATTCTACATATAGGGGTTTTCCTTCTTGGACTTAGCTTCTAAGTGAAATTATATGTCAAGGAAAAGGCCTTTTAGTTCGTGCTTGCATAGTAATTGTTTATAACTGCTAGAGATTCTGATTTAGAGAAAAAGCCTCTACTTTTTTTACATTGCGGCTCTTTTCAGATTCTTATTCGATAACTAGAACTCGAGTTAACTTTTCCATTGAAAACTAGGCATAAAGAAACGATGATACCAGAATGGTGCGCCAGAAAAAGTGCTGTTGTTGAATAATTTCGACTGCTCTCTCTTAGTAGGTGGTCACATTGAAGGGCCTTTTCCTGTCTTGCTCTCTTTCTCTACTCGTCACTCTTTTTTTATTAACCTTTAATATTTTCCTTTATGTTTGGTTATGGATGGGGCTCTAAATCAACTTTTAATGTATGGACAGGCATATGCACTTGGAAGCTGAAAATAGTTCATCAGAACTTTTGCAATAGTAATTTCGTTTTACTGGCTGTAAGATGTCATTCCGCAGCATAGTTCGCGATGTTAGGGATAGTATTGGGAACTTATCAAGGAGGAGCTTTGACGTTAGGCTCACTGGTCATCGAAGAGGAAAATCTCATGGTTCACTAAACAGTACCCATGATCAACTTGTTGTAATCCAGAATAGTCGATGGGCAAGCCTTCCTCCTGAATTACTTTATGATGTAATAAGAAGGCTTGAGGAGAGTGAGAGTACATGGCCTGCTCGAAAGAATGTTGTTACATGTGCTGCTGTTTGTACATCATGGAGGAACATGTGCAAAGAAATTGTTAAGAGTCCCGAGTTCTGTGGGAAACTTACCTTTCCTGTCTCTTTGAAACAGGTAGGGCTTGTTGTTTCTTTTCCGTGACCCTTGAGATTCTTCACTTGTATATCATTGACATTAAACATCTAAGTGACTCTAAGTAGAACAACTTCCTTAGATGTTGAAGGGTAGTCATTCTAAGTCTTTTTACATGTAATTTTCAGCCAGGACCACGTGATGAAAGCATCCAATGCTTCATTAAAAGGGACAAATCTAATTTGACATATCGCCTTTTTCTTTGTCTTAGCCCTGGTAAGCATCTCTCTCACTATTGTAAGGGTTTTCATATGCTTTTTTCACTTTAAATGGAGTTGATTCTTTTTCCTTGTTTCATTTTCATTAGGCTTTATGCAAGACTCGTTCATTGATAAACAATCGTGTAACTAGCATATAATAAGATTGTTATTTCATAAGTTTTATTTAACATGGCTACATATTAACGAGTTAGTGTGCATTAAATAATATCTTCTTTAATTTTGTACTCAAGATGTAGATCAATTGTATATTTCTTTATCATTAATAAGCTTCTTGTACATGTTATATCATGGCAGTGAATTATTGGTATTGTAATCTTGGTATGTGAAGAGTTCCCTTAATGTTGTGGATATCATTCCTGTTAAGAAGGTCCTCAACTCATGGCCATTTAGTTTCCATTAATTTCAGGTTTCCTATTCTGGGCATTCAAACTAATTATTGGTGTTGTAATCTTGGTATTGGAAAAGTTCACTTAATGTTGTGGATATCATTACTGTTAAGAAAGTTACCTCTGGCCTCATATCTTTATAGTCCTCAACTCATGGACATTTAGTTTCCATTAACTTCAGGTTTCCTATTCTGGGCACTCAAACTTTCTTCTTAGTAATTGAATAATTGATAGAAGGGAACTATTACATTGTCTCTGTTCAAATTACCTTGTGTTAGCTTTTTGCTTGAAAATCTTCCAAATGAAGAAATAAAAAGTATAATGGCAAAGCAGCTAATAATTTAGCTGGAAAAGCCAGATTGGTTGACAGATTTAATGTTACAGACAATTGCCAAATATGCCCATATCATACTTGAAGATATCATTTTTTAGTGGATTGGCCAAGTTTTTTCTGGTTCATAATGAGACTCCTATCTGGATCATTGGTGTTCTCCTAACTGTTTGTATCATTTATCAAATATAACTTTGTTTCCTATTTTTGGTAGGCTTGAACCTTATTTATTGATTACCAATGTTGGTTGACTACTCTAAAAACTTATTCCTGCTGCAATCCTTCTGATTCAGTTTCTTGCTCTACTCTTCTTTGTTGCAGCTTTACTCGTTGAAAATGGTAAATTTCTCCTTTCTGCAAAGAGGACCCGGCGTACAACTTGCACAGAGTATGTAATCTCAATGGATGCTGACAACATTTCAAGATCCAGCAACACATATATTGGAAAACTTAGGTAAGCATAAATATGAGATGATGCTTTCCTTAGCTACATAGATGATCTGTTAACTTATGCAAAAGGGGTAACCATAATAATAGCTTATTCACATCCTTTTATCTAGTGAAAGGATTTTGTGCTAAAACCTGCTAGAAGAGGAAGCATAAACAATTTGACTGTAAAGCATACATCATACCCAAGGATTTTGGTTTTTTGTTTTGTTTAAATCAAATCTATTCTTATCTGGAAGTAAAAGATATATGCATCATCTTTACCAGGAGTGCTATTCTTTTCTTTTAGCTAGTTTTACATAAATGTTGCAGTTTATTATCCTAGTTTTCTATGCATCAATAGATTGTCATCTTAAGCCGGGACACTATGTTGCATTTGCAGATCAAACTTCTTGGGTACAAAATTTATAATTTATGACACACAACCTCCATTCACTTGTGCCAATATTTCCGCCCCTGTGCGAACAAGCCGTAGATTTTATTCAAAAAAGGTGTCCCCAAAAGTTCCATCTGGGACCTATAACATAGCCCAGATCACTTATGAACTAAATGTACTGGGGACAAGAGGCCCTCGAAGAATGCACTGCATTATGCACTCCATCCCAGCATCAGCGCTGGATGCTGGTGGCACCGTTCCTGGCCAACCAGAGATTCTTCCCTGCTCCCTTGAGGACTCATTCCGTAGCATTTCTTTCACAAAATCACTTGACCGCTCTGTTGAATTTAGCAGCTCAAGATTTTCTGAGATTAGTGTAGCTCCCTATGATGACGAAGATGGCAAAATGCGACCCTTGGTTCTCAAAAACAAGCCCCCGAGATGGCATGAACAGTTACAGTGTTGGTGCCTTAATTTCAGGGGCCGGGTGACTGTAGCCTCTGTTAAGAATTTTCAGTTAATTGCTGCCACCCAGCCAGCTGCTGGTGCTCCAACTCCATCTCAGCCTGCGCCACCAGAGCATGATAAGATTATTCTGCAGTTTGGTAAAGTTGGTAAAGATATGTTTACGATGGATTATCGGTATCCTCTGTCTGCTTTTCAGGCTTTTGCAATCTGCCTGAGCAGTTTTGATACCAAATTGGCCTGTGAATAGAATTGAAAAATGTGTAAGGGGGAAGCCGAGAACTCCAGTGATAGCCTTCTTATCTCATGTTAATTTCCTTGTTTCCTTTAAAACTGTATCTTACCCTGTTTTTATATCAAGATAAAGGATAGGAAATTGCTATTTCGTTCGTCCCGTAAGCAACATTGTGACTTGGGCACTGCCTTGGCATCTGGGTCACGAGTAAAACTCATCTTTTCCTTGCCGTCAACCATTGCAAGCAAATTCATGAGTTTTAAACTAATGCGATATCTGACTATTTATGGCTTACTTAGGTGCCAGTTTATTACATTAAGTGTGGCCCTTGTTGGGATAGCAGGCAAAGGTAAACGACAGCTTGGTAGTTTAAAGAATAACGAATGAGCCGTGATGTACGGTACTGACTCATGACCAGGTAGTGGTATATTGCTTAAATGGGACGGGCTGTACGGGCGGCTCTCGGCCAGTTTCAATGAGACACCAGTTATATTAAAAATAAAAATAAAAAATAATTTATACGAGTTTGATTCAATAATATTCTACTAGTCTTTACTATTTTTATATAAAATATAATAATAAATAAAATAAAATAATTAAAATAATTTTATAAAAATAATTATAAAAGGTTAGCAATAGAATATTATGTAATTTTTCTTAATTTATACATCGTTTGCAAGTCATTATTGAAGGTTATAATTCCCGGACCATGAAGTTTTATCCTTCTTCAATAATCGACCAGAAAAGAATTGCTGATCCTCCATACGAGCATCTCATTTTGTTTCTTTTTGGCCAACGTAAAATCATGAGTTATATTTATGGATGTATGTATCTTGGCGCACTATTATCTCTTGGTGTACTATATCCTTGGGTTTTGAAATTATTATTATTATTTGTTAGTCCTTTATTAATTTTGTCTTATATGCACTAATGTCATTTAGATTTACTTACATGGTACTTTGGACATGCATAATGATGTAAATTCTTAACTTTAATTATTAAAATTACTTCGTTTTAATGAGTCACTTTATTTTCCTATTTCTTTGTTGTTCTCTCTCTTTTTTCTTTCTTTTTTGGGCAGAAATTCAAGGAAACTATTCACTTAAAGACTAAAAATCAAGTGTCACTTTGCTAACGAACTAAAATGGAATTTGACATTAATCAACTGTATATTAATTCACCTGTGACTTACATGTTAGATTTCGCAATATGACATTGTACCAACGATTTGACAAATGGCTAGAGTTAAGAGGCCTAGAGTAGAGAGTTGTTAAAGGCTAGCTTGATTATGTACTTTTTGCTAATCTAAACAAATTTAACAAACTAGAATAATTGTAAGGTGGTGTTAGATTGTTTTTTTTTTTTTTGGTTGTTGTTGGTTTTCTTGGGTGATCATTTTGTGTACTTTGGATTAAGTGGAGGTGCAATTGTGGATTTGCAGAAGATATTGAGTTTTGCAAATGGGAGTTGTCTTTTGCCTAAAATGCCCATGTACTTTTCCTTGTATGGGCCTTTAGAATTGTCTGATTAAAATCCTTCCCAAGTCATTTCATCATCTTTCTTTTGTTCAACTTCAAGAATTTATAGCGTTGTCTCTCATCCTAATCTTTTGCAGTACGATCATGGATTTATTACTAAAATTCTCTTGGCTTTTAACCAAGAATAATCTTCATCTTCATCCACTTAATAGAGAGGTTGGCAGAGGAGAGAGAAAAAAGGAGAGAGGAGAGACACAAGAGAGGCAAAGAATAAGAAAAAGCAAGAGAATAAAATGACAAATTAAAATAGAAGAAGAAGCCCATTAAAATATCTTCAACTTTCCAAGTTGGTAATCAAACTTAGATTTCAATTCTCCACCTCGAATTTCACCATTAAAACTGAAGTATGCCCAAGTTAACACTACAAAGATTTAATTAAACCCTAATTGAAGCCCGTTAAACACTACCTAACTAGATATAATTACATATAAATTAATAATAATAAGATACAATAAAGCATTATTGAATTATTTAAATCTACTTGAAAGATAAAAACACTAATAGAATGCAATTTACTTAAATTAAACCTATGTAGGTATACTTGAACACAAATTAAACTATAAATAAACGAATAAATAACTAGAATTAAAGCTAGAGATGCATTAACTAAACCTACAATATTTATTATACTGCATGTCAAGTCCAACAATAAAAATTCAAGTGAAATTGATAACTAAACCTATAATATTTATTATATCGCATGTAAAAGAAAATTAAACATTAAAAATTGGATGAAATTAAGTATAGACACATATATAACATGAAAAAATATCTCCATAAAGATCATGATTATTGTTTAATTGAAAGCAAAGATGAAACAAATAACAGAGATAACACTAGGATAGGAAAAATATCTTATTGATATTTATATATATTCATCGGAAATCTTATTGTTAGAATTAATGAAGCAATATAGGTAAATATAAAATTGTATATTTATAATGTCCTTATATTGGTAAGGTATATATAGTCATACAAATTAGTAATTTAAGGAACTTCAGTTCATCAATAAAAGCGAAGTAATAAAGAAACACTCAATTGGTTAATTAAGGCAACCCAAAACCCTTCTGCTTGGATTGCTGTCACTTTATAAAATCCTCAGTTGAGCATTTAGCCTACAATAATAAATTACACTATCTATTTTTATTGGTAGATCAAGATGAAAATGGAAAATTATGCTACATAAAATTAAACAATCACAGTTATATCAATTGTTTCACAACAGTGAGGATAAACCAGTCCTTGTAAGGTCATGAACTAATAAACATTGAAACAATGCGTAATAATTAGCAAAAATATTGCAATGTTGAGATGATAGATTACTGCAACATACGTCCTTTTGACAACACACGTGGAATAAAACATGAATAGTTGATATTTTGAAATTAGTTTACCACATTTATGCAAAGTGTTGTATATTAACAATAATCATACATGAAAAATCACAATCTTACTAATCAATTGCCATTCACTTAACATGTAACTATATAGGAACATACTAATAATGAATGCATCACAGTGAAGTAAAGATGAACACGGATAGTTAAGATACAAATATGGTGAAGTATTGTCTCAGTAGTGGGAGAAGCATACCTATCAAGAGATTAACCTACACTAGGCAACGACAGGAACAAACAAATTACTGTAGAATTTAACAAAAAGAGATGAAAATAATGATGAAAATAGATTTTAAAAAAAGATATCTAGAAAGCTAGTTAGGTGACAGTAACGAATGCAAAACTAGATCGCCAACAGCGTCCCAATTCGTGCCTTAAATCCCAAAATCAACTCTTTAAATATAGTTTATGTCTATGCTGGTTGATGATGTGGTATAAATTCATTAAAATTATTACATCGGTAGTTACAAATAGATTTCTAATGAAAATTTGAATTTCTATAAGAGAAATTTTAAAATATTTTATCAACATTAGGTTCTATTTTAAATATTATCATAATTATTTCAAGACAATTGTAAGTATTGGGAATTTATTAGGCCAATTCATTTGGACTTTTAAAAAAGATTTTTTACCCTTTATTAAATCTTACAGCTACTAATACTACTATAATAAAAGATTAGTTTCGCCAACTTTTATATGGGTTTAGTTTGTTTCACGACAAAAAGTACTATTTTAACCATAAAGTTTTAACTAACATTCAAGTTAAATGGTATGGCTATTGTAAACCATCAAAATTAAACATAACTTTAATCTCCTTACAATGTAGTAGATTGAGTCAGCATCGATCTCATAGAGAGATAGTATGATTTTACTATTTCTAATGCTAAATAACCCCTATTTTGACTTAAGTTATATAAGTTACAAATTTAACTAATGAAATGATGACAACAAAAATAAAAATACAAAATCTCAAGAAATAGATAAATATGATAGGAAGTAGATTAGAAGAAATTCTTGGGACTTAGGTAGGTTAACTGATCATCAAAATCATATAAATTATTTCTTAACTAAAATGTTAACCTGTGGATATAAACAAGCACTTGTATCCTAATTTTTCCTTAATTGCAGATAGATCCAACAAGATTTACAAATACTCCTAACCAAAATAATAATATGGAATCAACTCTCCATACTCAACTATTTAGTAGCATTAAGTAAAGGAAAAATGGTTAACTTAAGTCATAATCACATAAGATTGGATCATACATCTCAAAGTAAAAAACTTTAAATTAATTGGTCAATTTTTTATTATAAATTCAATTAACCTATTACTACTTGTAACACTAATAAGTGAAAATTATAGATCACAAGTCAATGCCTAGTATTTAAATTAGAAATTATAAATCCGGTGACCAGTCTTACACTATAATTCCTAATTCTTGACATTCAATTGGAGTTTTAATTCATTCCTGGCATAGAGTAGGACAACAATTAAACCATTTCTCATTTGATAGTTGAATTCTTCTAGTCCTTTCAATAACCTCTAGCCCAAAATAATTTAGCCTGACATATTAAAATTAACAAAAATGGTAAATAGAACCAATTAACTTATGATTGATGAATAAAGTGAAAACAATAATTGAATTAATTGAAATCAAAGATTGGAACAACTATAGAAACTCATTCCAACGCAATGGCAAAATAAAAACAATGAAAATAAGAAAACCAATGATGTAGAGTGTGGATTAATGTTCATTTCCTCTTAGAATGCAACTCTTTTGAATCCTAATTTGCTAATATAATGACTGAAAGGAAAGAAAATCAAACCCTAAAACTAATGTTGAAGGAACTTTAAGAGGATGCTAAAAAATTCTCTTTTAATCTCGGAATGTTACTTAAATACTTCTAAATTACATTTTAATTCATTTTGGGGGTAAAAAGACTCAATTACCCTTAAAAGGTACGTTGGAACACTTCTTTAAAGACATTAATGTCTCATAGTATCAAACATTAATGGAACCATACAAGAACCCTGTTATTGATATCTAGTAATCAAGCATAAATGACAATGAATAATACCAATAATGACATTGTTGGTATTTTTTGTTGAAGGCCAATTTTTTCAATTTCATAGTCTGGTCTCCCTTGGCTTTCCAATAAGTTTCATAGTCTAAATTATGGTCATGGCCTAGACTATGAATTTTTCCTCTTATTTTTTCTCTAAAAAATCTTTTTAACTATAACCTTGACCCTTTTTTATCCATACTTGGCCTAGTTCACATAAAACTTGACTTATTAGTCATGATATAAGAGCTTGTTTGTATCTATAGATTAATATTTTAGTTATGACACACATAAATTATGAAATTTAACATCAAAATAGGGGTGAAAATATATCAAATTATATCCTAAAATTATATAAAATACTCTCTTATCAAATTCCTCATATTTGAACTGTTTCTTGTCCTCAAGCAATTTATATAGATATTAGGAATATTTCCAATGGCTTTATTAAGTGCCAATAATATGCTTCAATTGAAATTAATGTAACTAAAATTATTATTATATCTTAATTCAATTTTAATTATGAATTTGCAAACCTTAGTCAAAATTTGTAGTCAAGTTAACCATTATGCATCATATTAAACTTTTAAAAAATACTCATATAATAGTTATGTAAATCATCTTAAGGATATCCAACAACATGTGAGTTTTATGCTCTATTATGCCTCTATTTATTTTTACTTTAATTTTTTCTTTGGATAAGTGCATTTTACGCTCCTTTTTGTTTTAGCAACTATATTATACGCTTTATCTTGCCTTTTTTACACTTTTATTTTTTCTAAGCATAGAATATACTCAATTTACCTAGAATTTATTAAATTGAACTCAAACTAACACAAAAATCACATGAAGTTCCATTAAAGTTTAATAAACATACATATAGTATTAACCATATACATTATTTCTCCCAAAATTAAACAAATTCACAAATATACTAGCCATATCAATCAAATTAAAGTAATTTATTTAACATTTAATTGGTCATTTCAAAACAATTTGCATAAAATATCAAATAAATCACCATTTTAAGTGACCAATAAATTTACCAAATCTATATACCAAAGGTCTCTACATTTACTAAATGTAACTTCTCATTAGGAAAATCATCATTGATTAGAATTCTATTAGTATCATTTCTGAGTAATTTACTTAAATAATCTGCTACTTTGTTTTCTGTTCCTTTTTTTTTTTAATCTTTAATCTCCACATCAAATTATTGGAGTAGGAGAATTCAATGGATATATTTGGGATTGGCCTCCTTTTTGGATAGAAATTACTTTAATACTTGATGATCAGAATAAACAATGATTTTAATACCTAATAAATAAGTCCTAAATTATCTAAGGCAAAAACTACAGTAATAAGTTTTTTTTTTCTATAGTGGTATAGTTGACTTGAGCTTCATTGAAGGTTTTAAAGGCATAGTAAATGATATGATGCTTCTTTCTAACCCCCTATCCCAAAACTGCTCCTACAACATGGTTGGAAGCGTCACAATGAAAGATTCCAAGTGGGAGGCTATAGGATTGGTGTCGTGATCAACTTCTCCTTCAAAAGATCAAACACTTTCTTCTACTCGTCATTAAACATAAAATCGACCTCTTTTTGAAGTGGCTAACATAATGGTTATGCTATATTTAAAAAACCTCAGATAAACCTAGGATAGAATCTCGAATGGCTAAGAAAATAACGCACTCCCCGCATAATAATGGGGTAGGGTAAATATTGAACAAGATCTATCTTAATTTTATCAACTTCAATTCTCCTTACAGAAACCAAATAACCTAGAACTAGTCCTTGTTAAACCATATAATGCCATTTTTTAAATTAAGAATAAAGTTGGTTTCTAAACATCATTTAAGTACTAAGGTAAGGTGATCCAAACACTAATAAAAAGAATCTTCGTGAAAATTAAATCATGCATAAAAACTTCTATGATTTTCTTTAGATAATAAGAAAAATATACTCACCTTATTTCTCTAAAAAATCACACCTAATTTGTTATTGCACAAACCAAATGACACGTGACAATATGTGAATATGTCACATGGACATGTAAATATTGTCTTTTCCTAATCTTATGAAGTTATGACCACTTGTATATAACTTAAATAGCTATCAAGAAAACAATAATAAGTATGACTAGTAAGATGCTTAAGCATTTGATCAATAAATGACAAGGGAAAATGATCCTTTTGACTTATGGAATTTAACTTTCAATAATCCACACAAACAATCCATTTGTTTTGCACTTGAGTAGGCATCACCTCTTCTCGATCATTCTCCACCATAGTGATCCCATACTTCTTAGGAACCACTTGTAATGGGCTAACTCATTTGCTATTTGAGATAGGGTAAATAGAACCTACATCTAAAAACTTGAGTAGCTGTTTTTTCGCTACTTCCACCATTGGTTGATTGAGTCACCGTTGTGTTTGCTTTGCAGGTATAACACCTTCTTCTAGAAAGATATTATGCATACACAAAGAGGAGTTAATTCCTTTATATTTTCAATAGTCCACCCTAATGTTGTCTTACACTCTCTACATACTCAAACAATTTTATCTTCCTGTTATAGAGTAAGAGGACTTGCTATTATAATAGGTAGAGTGTTGTTTTCTTCTAAAATGGGTGCTTAAAATGATTTGACAATGGTTTGAACTCTAACTTAGAGGCCTGCACAACAGAAGGTAATAACTTATTAGTAACAATAGGCAAATCCATGAATTGAGTTTTATACCTTCCAGATTTATAAGTAAGTATATCCAAGGAAGAAATAATTGCCTCTATCTCCTCTCCCAACTCAAACTTCTTCTTTAAATAAGTGTACTCTTCTTTCTCCGTCAGAGTTTTCAAAGCAACCTTTAGATCATCATTGGAATAAGAAAAATACAATTGTTATATTAATGAGTCATTAACATCTATCTTTGAAACTAACTCACAATCAATAAGATATTGTATAGCATCGAAGATGTTGAATCATATCACCTCTCCATTAGATTCCATGATCAACACACCACTATGGACATAAACTTTAGTACATATGTCTTTAGGAATGGTCTTTATAATAGAATAAGTAATAGATTAGGATATTTCTCAAAATGTATATCCAAAACATAAAAATCTATAGAAAAAATAAATTCATTTACTTGCACTAAGATATCTTCAAGTACCCCTTTAAGGGAGGTGTAGAGTGATTAGTTAATTGAGCAATAACACAATTTTCTTTTAGAGGACCTAAGTTAAGAGTTTTGAAAATAAAAAGCAGTATTACATTGATAGAAGCTCTTAAGTCTAACATACACTTCTCATATCTCGTGTTACCTATTTTGTAGGAGATGGTAAATATATTAGGATCCTTGCATTTGGGGGAATTTTCATCTATAAGACAATTGACACATTCTTCCCTATGTTAGCCTTTTCATCTCCCTTTAAAGTCAACTTATTTATGCACAAATCCTTAAAAAAAAACTTTAAATGGTTTGGCTCTTGCTTAATAACCTTAAGTAGGGTTATGTTCAGCTCCATCTTATGAAAAACTTCTAAGGCCTCTTTTTCTTATTCCTATTGCTTATTCATTACTAACTTACTAGAAAAAGGAATAGAAACTTGGTTAGTAGTAACAAAGTGCATATCACTTACCTTAGGAAATCTTTTATCCTCCCCATTTTCCAGAACTGTCTTCTTGTCCTTTTCTTAGTATCTCACTTGCTCTTCCTTCTTCTTCTTAAAACTTTCAAACTACTTGCCACTTCATAAAGAAATAATGCATGCATTCTCCTTATGATTTCTCTCTGTTTGGCTAGGAAGTTTGATATAAACTTGAATTTGTAATTTTATTAAAGAATCCGCTAGCTGACTCATTTGATTCTCTAAGTTCTTCAAAATACTCCCCATTTCTTATTAGAGTTAAAGTGCATTAATAATTAAAATTTACCCTATCTCCTCAAGTGATATTCCACCAGTTTATTGTGGTGGTTATTGGGATAGGAGTCTAGGTTAGAATTGTGGTTGAACTTGGTAAAATCCCAATAGAGAATTAAACCCTTACCATTATTAGGTGGTAGAAGGTTTGAAATTAGAGTTGCATTCTTATTAGATGTTCCCTTATTTAAAATTAGGTTGACCCTTCTACCCTAAATTATAAATGGGAACACAAGGATCATATCTCCTTTGTTGTCCTTGGAATCCTCTAATTGCATAGACTTACTACTTATCTTGCAATATAGGGCACATGTTGATAGGATGGCCCGGTAAGTAACACATTCCACACTCCTTAGCCTGTCCTTACTGATGATCATTTTCTCTACTACGAACATGAAATTGGCTACTTATTTCTTTAACTTTGAAACATTTACTTCCTTAGCCTATTGTGCTAAAGATGATATGCCATTTCTATTTCTACATTATTATAAATTCGATGCCATAATTACTATCAACTTCTTCATATCATTCGGTATCTTGTGTAACAATGCCCTGACACTTGCTACATCTATTATATTTATGTATATAGGCATTAATCCCTCATAAAAATATTATATTAAAATTTTCTCACTGATTTGATGATTAGGACAACTATAGTAGAACTTCTTAAAATGTTAATAGTATTCAGGTAATGACTTTCTTGCATTTTATCTAATATCACAATTATCCGTTTTCATATTTGTTAGATGTGATGTTAGAAAAAGCTTCTCTATAAACACTCACTACGTCTAATTCCATTTGGTGATAAAACCTATTGGGAGATCATATAGCCACTCTTTAGTAACATTTACTAAGATAAAAGGAAAAACCTTTACCTTTAGTTGATCAATTATTACACCAGTAGGCTTCATCCCTAAGCATGTTATGCAAAACTCCTTAAAAAACTTGTTATGATTAGTGATGTAAATTGAAGACAAAGATTTGTTATCATGAAAACCTATAAAAGAAGGTAATACAAAAATTAGTTCAAGTTTAATTTCAAATTCAAGTTCATTGTCAGGATAAGTAATACATAATAAGTCAGGATTAAAAGTGGGAACAACAAGCTCCTTTAAAGTGTGTTGGTTTTGAGCCAGTGCTTCTACAATTTCGTTTGTAGATTACTCAAAATTATATTCAAAGTTCTCCTTTAATGATGAGTATCTTTCACTTCTAAGTAAAGGAATTGTGTTAAGTTCGCTTGAGTTATTGAAGTCACGTGTAACTCACTATTGGAGAAAGTAAAAATGGATTAAAAGGAGGAATAAGAAGTCTTTTATTTCTAAGAGTAAATGTTAGTATTCTTTGATACTTGGAAGAATTGGGAGACATACAAAGAAAGGAAGCAAAATGATATAGGCCAATAACTAAAATTTGTAAAAACAAAAGAGATAATAAAATAATAAGCCAGTTCCTCAACAACGACGCTAAAATTTGTTATGACTATTGTCGGCCACTAAACCTAACTTTAACCTCCTAACATTATAGGAAGGTAAATTATGGTCGATTCTATAAAGAACTATTATCATTTTACTTCTTCTAATGCTAAATAAAACCCATATTTTGACTCAAGTTATACAAGCTAAAACTTGAACTAATAAAATAAAGAAAACAAAACCAAAAACTAAAAATTGCAAAGAAAAAGATAAATATGATAGGAAGCAGGATAAAAGATATTCTTGGGACTTAGGTAGGTCAACTGATCATCAAAATCATATCATTCATATTTTGAATAAAATGTTAACCTAGAGACACAAATAAGCTCTTGTATCCTAATTTTCCATTAATTGTAGGCTGATCTAACAAGTTTTACAAATACCCCTAACAAAAATAATAATTTAGAATAAACTCTCTTTACTCAACTGTTTAGTGTCATTAAGTAAAGGAAAAATGGTTAACATAAGTCATAATCACATAAGCTTAGATCATGCAACTTAAAGAACAAAACTCTAGATTAATTGATTAAGTTTCAATTATAAATTCAATTAACCTATCACTACTCATTACATTAATAAGTGAAAATTATGGATAATAAGTAGATACCTAACAATCAAACCAAAACTTATAAATATGGTGATTAGTCCTATAATATAATTCCTAATTCTTGACACATTCAGCAATAGTTTTAATTCAATACTAGTATAAAACATGACAATAATTAAAATAATTCTCAATTGAACTCTTATAGCCCTTATAATATCTTTTAACCCTAAATAATTTAGCCTGACACATTAAAATTAACAATAACAATAAATAGAACCAAGGAACTTATGATTAATATCTAGTAATCGAGCATAAACAATGGTGAACATGACCAATAATGGTACCGTTGATACTTGTTGTTGAAGACTAATTTTTTAACTAGTCAGTTTCATGGTCTTAATCATAAGCATTAGTTCGGCGCAATTTTTCTCCCTTGGCTTTCTAGTGAGTTTCACAGCCTGAATATTGACTATGACTTAGGCTATGACTTTTCCCTCTATGTTTTTCTCCCGAGAAGCCTTCTAGCTACAACTTTGACCCCTTTTTTTAATCCATGCTTGACTTGTTTCAAATAAAACTTGACTCTTTGGGCATGAACCTGCATATTAACTAATGGCATATATAAATTAGGCAATTTAATATCGAAGTAAGAGTGAAAACATGTCAAATCAAATCCTGAAATATTACAGAATACAAATGAATCTATTTATGGGTAAGTAACTAGAAACTTAAATAAAATCAGTAACTTTAAAGACTTGGACACTCATTTCATATTTCATATGTTTGATGCAATTAAATTTTTTTATACATTTGCTTTATCGTTATGAAAAAAATGATGGATTCATTTGAATTAATCTTTGGACTAGATGGTTGCTTGTTGAAGATAAAATTTCAAGGCCATTTGTTAATTGTTATTGGAAGGAATGGAGATGGAGGTATGCATCGCTTAATATGGATAGTTGTTGAGGTAAAAAATACTGAGTCATGGAAATAGTTTATAACTTTACTAGCACCATATTTAGAGTTGGAGGATAGAGATGGAATCATTATAACATCTGATACTCAAAAGATATTATAGATGTGATATTTGTTTTTTTTACAATAAATGATTACTTATGCTAATGCATTTTACATTTCATTATTATAAGGATTTGTAAAAGTAGTAGAAGAGATTCTATCAAATGTAACACATCGACTGTATGTAAGACATATTTTATTAGAATTGGAATGGAATTTGGAGCGGAAAGGACTTATAAAGGTAGTTTTGGAATTGTGCATGTTCAACATATGTAGAAGATTTCAATAAGAAGTTGAAGAGACTTGACGCAATAAAACTTCGATGTATGGTAGTTTTTCTAGAATATCTAAAGGAGGGACAAGCTAGATTTTATTAATCTTTTGAGTTAAAGTGTCTATTGGTTTAACAATAACATGAGCAAAAAATTCAATGAGTGAATTTTGTCAGCTAAAGATAGGATAATAATTCACATATTAGAAAAAATAAGAATCTTGTTTATGAGAAGACATATGGATAGGAAATGATTTGTTTAAAGATGAAAGACAGACATTGCGCCATCTATTATCAAGAGATTGGAGTGGAACAAAAAAATATGCTATGCAATGAAGGATAACTTGGAATAGAGGTAGTGTATATGAAGTGTCAAAGAGCAAAGTGAAGTATATACTACTTGGATTGGTCAAAGCACACATGTAGTTGTAGGGCATAAGATGTTTATGGCTATCCATCAAGCATATCATTCTATCAATCATTATTAATAGAGGATGGAAGAATTTGTAGATGATTATTACAAAAAGGTCAAGTTTTTTAAATGTGTATTAGCATGTGATGAAGCTTATACAGAGTGCCATTTTCTACTTAGGAAGACCTAAAATTACAAGAATTAAAGTTAAAAATGAGTCAAAGAAAGTGAGCAATGCCACCAAGTTATCTTAGAAGGGAAAAGTACAAAATTATAGGATCTATGGTAATACCAAGCATGATGCTAGGAAACACAAAAAGGAAGGCTCATTAGAAACATCTATAGATGTAATCATTCTTTTCTTTATTTCAAATTAAACTAATTATACTACAACTCTTTTGTAGGTACGCAACCAAAAACCCTATAACGCCTCAATTTTTTGCATTTAATTGGTTATTAGTTAATGATTGATTTTTATTTATGTTATGTTGTATATGAACTAATTTTCTAGTCAATTTAGATAATTGGTCACAAAATTGTTCATAATATTGTTACACCTAGTTAATAAAGCATTTCTGTGAGTGACATATTATATTATTTAAATTCACGATTATAGTGTGAAGTATCTGTAATTAACTTATTCCTTTTCTTCTTAGGTTGGTACATTAATACATGCTAGTAAAAGAAAGTTTGGAAAAGTTAATCCTCATATATTCAAGTTGGCTTTTGACCAAGGGGGCTAAGATTCAAAGGTAGTCCAAGCATAACTTCATAAAAATTACAAGTTGAAGCAAAAAAGAGGAGAACATTATTTGTAAAAACTTATTAGGCATCATAAGATGTAGTTTCTCAATCAAGCGCACATGGAGGGAGCATTGTGGATCTAGATCATAAATTGTAAATTTTGTTAACATAATTATTTAACATTTTTTTGCTTATATATATGAAACTCGAAAATCTTCTTTCTGAATTATGCTTTGATTAAGACGTTCTTAATAAGGAATTTCATCCATAAAGGCAAACTACATTTTGAGCATCTATGTTGAATGATCTAAAATTTGATAATGATGATTCCATAGCTAACATATATGCAATGCATTAGTAGAATGTGTAAATATAGAGTGTAATATGTAAATATAAATTTGTTGAGTGTGAATCAAGAACCATAAGTATATTTTTTTGACACTTTAAACATATGAACTACTAATTAGTTTATAAGCTAAACTCCTAATTGATTCTTTCTTAAAAATATTCTGAGCATTCAACAGAATATGAATGCAAATCTTTCAAGATTTTAAGAGATGCTAATACTGCTTCTTTTTATATAGGTTTATCCATTTATATAATTTAGCTGTTATTGTGTACACTCGAATCATTTTTTGCATATAAATTAATCTTAGTTATGATATGTCCTAGAGATGCTTTACATGTTAATATATTACAAACAAAGTTTGTTACCTTCATGAAAAGTATACGTCTTTTCTTTGACTTTATTACTAAAATGGATATGAAATTGTATAATCACATTCTTGAATAGGTTTTACCACATTTTTTACTATCATCCACCCATACTTATCTATGATTCAAAAGAGACTGAACTAAATACATGTACTAGAAATTTGCTAATATCTCAATAAAGCTAAGTATGTCTTAGTAAGTAATTTAGATGAGTTTTAAGGTATAATATTTAGTATTTTTACCCATTAAAGCATACATTTAGGTTATTTATGAGTTCTTTTTATTAAGTTTCAAGTTTGAGAGTGTTTTGGAACTTAAAGCATGAAAATGAATAGAAAGAAGCTGAAGGTTGCAATTAGAGAGCTTTTTCTTGAAAACAAATTATAGGATAAGGTCACAGCTTGTGTTATAGCCATGACACAAATCGTGAAATTGTTTGGAAAATTCCCACAACTTTCCTCCTGGCCATGGTATAAACCATAGATCATTTTACGTAGTTTTTGATCATCAACAGTGGGTTTATAATGACGCCATTATTCTCCTGATGAATTGTCATCATAGTCAAATTACAAAATAGTAAAACAATAGTACACAAGAATGATACCATTGAAGCCCAACTATACTATCGTTGTGGTCCCAAATTTTGAAATATAAATTTGATTTTTATGAGACAAAAAAAATGATTTCTACCCTGATTTTGCTTCCTAAGTCTAAAACCCTAGTAGCAGCCTAAAGGGAAATAAAAACATATGTTATAGTCTAGAAACATATTTGTTGAACTAAGGAAGGTTCCAATCATGTGTTGTGATGATGAAAAAACATTATTATTATTAATGTTTGAGTTTTGATGCATTGGAAAGATAGGTTTATAAGAATTGATAAGGACATATGTTAGAGCCCAACATGGAAGAGATTTCATGAAGAAAATGAAGAATGGAACAATCATTGATGTATTGAAGTGAAGATCCAGAGAAGAAGATCAAGGTTAAATACGTTTAGGAGAGTGTCTCGATATGTATTCCTAAACTTGATCTTAATTAATGCATGATAAAGGACTCACAATTACATGTCATATTTATATGAACATTTGCATATCAATTTTATATGCATGTTATTATGATTAGTTAAGTTTGATTATGGCATTGGCATATTAGAACGGATTTAGAATATCATACAGGTATAATATTGCATAATTAAGAGGAAAGTATGTGAAAAGTGTTTATGAAAGTTTTAGAATCTTTGAAAAGGTTTTGAAAATGTTTAGAATATAAAGTTTCATAATCAAAGATAATTCTTATGTTTGAATAAAACTGAAAGATTTTGAAAATTGAAATAGCTTTGAAATGTGCTTTAAATTCTTATTAAAATTATATATGATGTTAAGAATTTGTTTGGAGTCTTTTAGAACTTTTTAAAGTCTTTTTTATGCCGTTCTAAGAGTAAAATGGTGGGTGCTTAGAAGCATAATGACGTCATTGTCAAAGGGCCATTGTAGTCTGTATAAGGAGATGAACATGGTTATACTTAAAGCACAATGGCATCGTTGATGTCTAACGACTAGTTTTCTAACAGAATTCTTAATATCTAATATATAAATATATTGTTTTACTTTATATATTATTTTAATTATGCATTATTATTAACTATCTAGTTATAATTTATTTTATTTAAATATATTCTATTTATAATTATAATATATTCCTTTTTATATAATTTTTTCATATAATAAAAAAATATTTTTATAATTTCTAAATTTTAATAATAATAAATTGAATATATAATTGAATTAATTCAATATGTAATTCCTAATTTTTTTAATACTTTGTGTTCTTCTTTCCCTATTCTCTTTATATTTATATACTTGTGTTTGACTTGCATTGAATTTATATATGCATTTGCATATCATTATAGGTTGAATTTTAATTTAGTAATCCATATAGTTAAAATAAGTTTAGGTAGTTTAGTTTAATTAGTTTACCAAGAAATTTTTAAATACCTAATTCACCCCCTCTTGAGTGTTATAAAACTTACAAGATCTGATCATAGCATAGCATTGAGAGTTGTCATTATTATTTGTTAATTTTTTTTATCTTTCTATGTTTTAGCAATTAAAACTTATAGAAGCATCTAGGTATTGAGAAGTACAAGAATCAACAAGGAAACCAAATCTTAGTTGTATTTTGTAATTTTTATTTATATTTGTATTGACTTTATAGTTATTCTCATTCAATGAATATACACTTTATTATTATATCTTGATTTTCATTAATGATTATATATGTATCATTTGTTTTAGCTAAGGTTAGGAAATTATATGGGTTATGAATCAATTATGTGGATAATTTTTACCTGACCCAATGCTCAATTTATCTTTCTTAGCCTAATCACTTAAGTTACATTAATAAGTAATTAAAAGTCCATATTAGTGGCTTTTAATTATTAGACAATCAATTAGGTAACACAATTGATGCTAAAAGTAGAACAAACTTTAGAATCTTTTGTGAGGATTCCTATATTTAAAGACCTTAGGTTTAGGCTTATTGCTATTCATGCCTTTTATTCCTAAATTGTTTATGGACCAAATAAATAGTATGAGTTTAAAATAGAAAGGATGTTCCTATGATCATTAATGATATCTTGATTTAGTGAATTGAGTCTTAGATCATTCCAACACCTAAAATTATAAGTAATTAACCCATCGAAATCTGAAACCTTAACTAGTTCATACCATTGGAAGAATCTTAGTTAGTTAATTAATGATAAATTGAATTTATAATAGTTAGTTAACTTTTTTAATTTTAATTTCTCTGAATTTTATGGATAAATAAGCATTGTGTGATTTAGTACTTATAATTAAGTGTTTAAGGAATATGATGCGTGGTTAATTACTGTTTATATTACTTGTTGATAAGGGTATACTTGCCTTTAACTAGTCTTATATTAGAAAAGTGAATTAAGATTTATTAAATATAGATCACTATATTCTGTAAGGTCAAATCCATAATAAGAAGGGATAATAAATGTTCAAGTGATACAACTTTTAGGATTTTTTTCAGTTCAGTATCTAACATTTGAAAGTTTTCAATTACGTGATTAGCCTTTAAGAATTTGATAAACTCAGGAAAATTGTTTAACACTATTAAATGTTTGTTGATGAAGCTAATAAACCAAACACATAAGTAAACACGTGGCATTAAATGAACACGTGGAAGCCACATGTCCAGGGACCTTAATTTACCCTACCCAACTTGTTTTCAACCAATTTTCACCCATCTTCACTCAAAGTTACCCTAATTCTTTTTTGTTGACTCTTTCGTTGTAATCCTCTCTCAATCTCTCCTTTTCTAGCTACTATCTTCTTTCCCTGCACCTAACATCTCTCTTTCATCAACTTTCTTCCACTCCTATTAGCGATTGCAGATCACATCTTGCTCTTCTTTATTTTACTATCTTCATTGTCGAATCCTCTCACTCTTCGACTAGGTATTCTTTTCCCCCTCTTCTTTTGTTTTCTATCTATTTTATTCTCCCTACAAATAAAACTTTACCTGGTAATTCTCTCTCTTGTCAACTTTCTCTGACGTCTCACTCTCCTCGATTCTCTTCTGGTCTTTTGAGATCTGTCTTGAGGTAATGAGTGTTAATCTAGTTAATGTATTTATTTTAAGATGTCATTTAGTTTCAATTAATTTTCCTTAATTAAAGTTTCTATCTATAAGATTATCTATAAATAAGAAACATTATGGTGTGTTCAGACCTCTTATGAATAGAATATGTTAATTTGCTTACACCATATATAGCTTAACAATTTGTTGAACATCGACACTCCATTAATCGGTTAATGCCTTATGAATTTACCAAATTTTTTGCTTCCGTTTCTTCTTATCTTTGTACATGCAGTAAATGCTTTTTCTTTATAATTCAATCTAAAAAAATATCTATGGAAAATATTTTTTTAGGTGCTCATCATTAGTGATTTTTTGAATAATATGTTCAACAGATTATATTTAAATTGCATAAAAAATCATTATATCTATCTATCAATATTTTTTCTTATAGTCTTAGATTTTACTTTGAAAAGATAAAATATAATCAGAAGGAATAAATTGATGTTCTCAAAATAATGCTAGTTATAATGAATTATTAGCATCTTTGATAATAGAAGTTATCTCTTTCCTTTAATTGAACATCCTTAAAAATTAAAGAGATTATATAAGAAAATTTTCAAAGCTTTATCTAAGTTTAATAAATTGTAAACTTGAGGAAAAATAAATATAACAAAAAATAGTATTACAACCCTTATAGTAGTTTACTAAATAGGTTTATATTAGCAAAGGCTTCATCTTAGTAAGGGGGCATATTTTATTTTTTTCATCAAGTGTCTGAATGGGTTGTTATTAGATTAAGGAATTTCTAAATGTGACCTTATTATTATTTTGAATGGTTACCAAAAACCACTATAATTACTTAATCTCTACTTTCCAACTTCAGTACAAAAGATCAAAGTATTTTTAAAAAAACTTTATTTTACATCTTGATGTGATGAGGAGACAATTTTCACATCATCATCACTGCGTTTCTTCTTCTTCTTTTTTTATAAAAAAAACATCACTACATTTCTTACCAACAGTAAGTATGGGTTTGTTATATGTCTACCTTTTGCATATAGTCTAACATCTTATTCGATTCCTAGAAAAGATATCACAATTAATCTTCGTACCCAATCCTTAAAAGTAGCAACATGAACATAATGTGGAAACTAACTGAAACACTTATATAACATAGTATTCTTTTCTTTCAATATAGTTTGGTCTAAAAAAATAACATATAATGTAATTAGGACCCATGTTAAGATCATATATATGAGTTGAAAAAATAATCTCCACAATCTTTGATTTTTTTATCGTAATGTTTCAACATAACGAATACATGGAGTTATATTAGTTATCACTCTCTATGTATTTGGTATTTAATAGTGTAAATAGTATTCAACCTTAATTACTTATTCATTATGTTGAACCAAGGTGGTTATAATAATGTGTTTTGATGATGACAAAACATTAATATTACTAATGTTTAAGTTTTTGATGTTTTATAAGATAGGTTAACGTGTAAAGCATAAGAGAATGTTTGTGGAGCTAAGGTAGAAGAGCTCAAGCATTAGATGAAACAAATGATAAACACCAAGTGATGATTAAGCTTGACGATCAAGAGAAGATTGATGATCAAGAAAAGAAGATCAAGTTAGTTAGGCTTAGGAAAGGTCTTAAATTGTAAGTCTTCTTGATCTTAACCATTGCTTAAAAAGGGCTCTCACATTTGTATGAACATTTGCATCTAGTTATATAAGAGTTGAAATGTGATTTTAGTAATCAAATGAATTTGATTATGGCATTGATATATTAGGAAACTAGAGTAGCATATAGGCTATTTGTTGATTTGTTTATGTAACATGAATTATTTTAATGTGTTTGATATGTTTAAGTTAATTGAATTGTTGCTTGAAGTTGTTTATGTCCATCTAAATTTGTTTGAACATCTTTGTGTCATGAACTTATGATGTATGAAGTGATTTTAAAGTTGGTTAAAATGAAGAGTTTTCATAATCAAGCCAATTGGTATGATTTGAATTAATTTAAATGTTTTGATTATTTAAACAGTCTTGAATTATGCTTTAAAACTTGCTTGAAGTGTTGTTTATTGTTAGGAATTTGTTTGGAACATTTTGGAGTTGGTTTGAAGTGTTTTTCTCATGTTTTCTAGACATTAAAGGTGGGGTGATCCTCATTAATGGCACCCTGTTTAAGGGCCATTTATCCCCCCTATCTAGGAGCATCAACGGCGGTGTTTTCTATGAACAACAGTATCATTGATGATCCCAGAATGCGCCATTTTACTCACAGACTCTAACAACAAGTTTTAGGGTGTCAGACTAAACGACTTTTTAACCACCTAAATAGCTAGTTTTTTTTTTCCAACGACTCCAAACCTCTCCCAGCTCTATATATATGACTCCTAAGCACTTTTAACAAGTTTAGATGCCCTAAAACAACATTACAAAGATCAATCATTCAATTATTCAAAGCCTTCTTCTTTTTCTGTACAATTTTCATTCAATTTATATTTTCATGTTTTAAATCAGTTTCCTGTGCTGAAAAATTTGTGTTTTTCATTAGTTTAAATATAGACTAATCTCAAAAATCTTCTACTTGATGTTTTGATTCATTATTTCATTTGCATTGAGCTTTCAAATATCAATATATCAAAACTGTCTCTGTTTTAGTTAAACTTTTCTAAACTTCTTTATTCTTCAATTTTAAGCTTTCAAACCATTTTTATTGTTTCAAAATTATTATATACATTTTTCTTAAGGTATTAAGAGTGCATAGGATCTTTTACTTCAATTTTGAAGCACTCATATTGTCTGTTTGAAATTAAAGAACACAAACTGCTCAAAACTAGCCAAACTAATGTGTTTTCTCTGCAGTTTCGTTATTGACATTGTTTTTTATTTTTAATCAGTTTTTAGGTATGGAAATTTATTGTTTTAAGCTTACTTAAGGTCCTAGGAGGTTGCTAGTACTTTTTTTTTCATTTTCTTAATTGATTATATTATTTGTTTGAGCTTGAGTTTTGCAAGTTGCTCAAAACTATGTAGGTTTGGCAGTATTGATTTTAAGCTTGATTTTGTTTATTCGATTGATCAGCAAAAATTGTATTTATTATGGCGATTGATTTTTAACTGATTGATTAAGGTCGAAGTAGGTTTTTTGCATTTGTTTTTCATCATTTGATAGGTGAAATTCATTGGTACCTTAGCATAAAAATATACCTTGCATATAGGTTCCATATTTAGACAGCTTTCATTGATATTAATTGAATCTGATTGCTTGTGAATTTTTCTGTGCTTTTGTTGCATAAAATTGTTCTTTTTATGATCTATTTAAGTGTTAAGAGGCTTTTTATTATTTGGGTTTGCCTCTAGAATTTTTAGAATTGAGTTCATTGCGCGAGCATTAGAGAAACACCATAAAAGGAGTAGTTACTGACTTAAATCGGGGGATTGACTTTGGGTTAATTGTTTTTATGTTATTAGCTACTCTTTTCCATTTAAAATAGAGCTTTTAGGTTACTCTTGGCTTGTAGAAATCATGATTTGAATTGCATTAATAATTTATAGTGAATTGGATTGTTTTAGGCCTTAATTGTGTATTGACATTCCATATTGCATTTATTGCATTTGAGTCCTTGACTTGTGTTGATTTTGATCAAGGTTTTCATAAGCTATATAAGCTTGGTTTAAAGCTCAAAGGTGCTTAGTTCAGGGGCTGCCTGTGTGGGACAAGATTATATATTTTGATTATGTTGTTCAGGTTACTCTTCAGCCATTTAAGTAAGATTATGATAGGTTCCTCTTCAGCTTAGAATTCAAGATTGTTGGATAGGTTCCTCTTGACGTTAAAATTCAAGATTGTTGGATAGGTTCCTCTTGACCTTGAATCAAGATTTTGATAGGTTCCTCTTGACCTTGAATCAAGATTGTGATAGGTTCCTCTTGACCTATAACAAGATTGTGTAAAGGTTCCTCTTGTCCTTGAATGAAGATTGTTGTAAAGGTTCCTCTTGGCCTTTAACAAAGATTGTTGTTAGTAAATTTCCAACAAGTAGTTGAAGAGAGGACGTAGTCTATCTTCGGGGTAGGCGAACCTCTATAAATTTTAATACTCATCTCTTACCTTATCTCTTATAAATTTCTACATTGTGATTGTTTAATCTTTGCTTGAATTTGTTATATATTGACATAAAGTTTGGCACTTCATTTGAGTTGGATTTTTGTTAGAGATTGCATTGTATTAAAATTTTCCTAAGGTGTTTAAAGTTTTTTAATTCCGCAAGAAAATTTAAACACCCAATTCAACCCCCTCTTGGGTGCCATAGGGCTAACATAAAGTATTTTCCTCCCTCCAGTGTTGATAATTTACATAATGAGATTATTTCTTTTCAACAGTGGGGGTAAGAAAATCTCTAATAGGAATGATGGAAGGGCATGTTAATGAAGTGGCCCAATCATGGCTTTAATTTAAGTATCTTTATGCAGATGTTTTATGGTGGAATCAACTTTGTCATAAATCAACTTATAGATGCAACATCCATTGGCAAAACTAGTTTCAAAACCACTAGGTATTTTTAGTAACTCATTAAAAATATCAAAAGAAAACATATTAATGGGGAAATGCACAGCAGAGACCTAAATTTAGTGTAATGATTCATAACATGGATGTAGTAGCTTTATAAGATGCCAAAAGTAAAAGAACTTGTCTGGAAGCTATAGAGAGTGATGATGGCATCTACCTTTGCCCAAGTAATGCGATATGGCTTTCATAGGGTAAGGAACCTAAAGCACAAGTGCCAATCATTGAAATTTGTGGCCAACTTGAGCAAGTTGTATATGTGGGAAACTGAAAAAACAGCCCATATAGTATCACATATAATCTGCAGTGGCATAATCACCTTAACTTTTATGGAGAACTCTTAGCCAATCAGGATAAAACAACCCACAAAGTTTCCAATAACAAGAACAATAATAGTTTAGATAGTTTTGCTTGGAGGAGTTGCTTGGTAAGTATATAACAAATAAAGATGTTCAATTTAAAAACATTGAAGCTTTAATTAAGAATTTCAAAAAATTAAGTAGGGAAACTTGACTGGGCACCTTCCCTTGTAACACAGAAAAAGAATCCAAGAGAGCAAGTGCACATGATATTCTTGAGTTATGATAATGACACAATTGGCGAGATAGGAGGAGTGGACGACAAAGCTATGAAGATTTAGGAAGGAGGAGAAGTTAAAAAGAAAACTAGTTGTTAGAAAAGTCCTATTAGGAAATTGTGCAGCCATATTTTTTTATAAGTTACCACAGAAGTTGAAGGACCTAGGGAGTTTCTTAATCCCTTTTACAATTATCAGTCTGCATTTAGATGATGCCTTAGTAGATTTAAAGTATTGCATCAATCTTATATCTAATAAAATGTTTCATGAATTAGGATTATGAATTATAAAACCTAGTAGGATGAGCATCTAATTGGTAGATAGATCTATTAAATATCTTATAAGTATTGTTAAGGATGTGTTGGTTGAAATTGAAAAGTTTATATTCCCTATCAATTTCATGATTTTGATTGTAGAAGATGAGGATACGATAGATCTTCATTAACACATATTTTTGGCATGATTTAGTATTTATTTGATTGAGTTTTGAATGAAAATCCATGAGATTCTTAAACATATTAAGTTAAACTCTTTGAATTAGATGTTGCTTAGTTATTTTTCTATGTTTGATTATGTTTATAGGAATTTGAAGACTAACATAATGCATCCTTTAAGCTCAAAAAGATTTGTAAGTAACTTGGATAGCAAGAACATCATGTTAGAAAGCTCCATAAAAAATTTCAGAGGAAAAGGATAAAAGATAGAGGAGATATCACGAGAACATTGATAGTAGTTTAGTTGTTAAAGGGATCATGGGCCAATATCATGACCATGATCCCTGTCCCCTGGCCGTAATTTTTGGCTAGAGAGAAATCATGACCATGATCACAGGGGCTCCCCTTTTGCCATTAACCTAATTGGAACTAATTTAACCTCTTACCGCCAAACCTTTCCACTTAGCCGCCAAAGGAGATGAATTAAGTATTAAACCATTTCTAAATGGTTTTACACAATCTTGAAGGAGAGGAAGGTTTTAAGCATAAGAAATCAATGATCAAGGCCAGGAATTCAGATCAACAACCATCAAGGAGTCAAGGATTTATATAAATTCATCATGATCTTTTCTTTTTCCTTATTCTTATTGATTGTTTTTGCAAATAAGACAATATTTAGGAACTCCTCCTTTCGTAAGATTTGGGTTTTTATGAACTCTAGGATTTAGTATTCTTTGTTATTTTCATTTAACTTTTGATTTCTATACTTAATGTTATAATTTCATAAGTAATTTGGATTTAATCATTATGAAAATGTAATCCTTGATTCCAAAGCTTTGATTTGTGTGTGATTGAATGAGAAATCATTATATTCTTTACATCATTCCATAATAGATACACCTTGCATGGAGTCCTACAAATAGGCTTACATAAGATGTTTGGGTTATGTGTAAGCTTTGCTAAAACAATAGATTCCGTAGAGTGAATCAATGCATTTAATCAATATTATGGGATAGAGAGAAGTTTTGCCTAAGTTATTGAATTAAATAGGATTACATAACTTGAAAGATAGTGTAATTTACCTTAGGGAATCTATTGTGTAATAAATCTGGAAAACGAGTTAAATCAAGATAAATAATGAATGAAAACACATCCTATGGGGATTAATTACCTGAATCTTAACTTAAACAATGAGTTTTACTTATTGGGAAATTTTAATTCTATTTTATTATTTATTTCATTTATTTAACCAATCAATCATCTTTTAACTTGGTGGGGTAGGTATTTTAGATAGATATTTACTAGTAATAGCAATTCCTATGGATTTGACACATGGATTCACCTTAACTATATTATAATTGATAGGTACACTTACCTATTTATGTTTTTTGGTATTTTTAATGTGTTTCTTGGATGTTTTTTTATTAAAACTTAGGTACATTATAAGCACATCAAACCTTCAGTATCGTTGTTGGGGACTGCACCATTATTAAGTGTTTTTCTATTATTTATTATATTGACTTTTTTTTACCTAGTTTTAGTTTTTAGTTTTTATTTATTTTATGAAATTTTTTGGGAATTCTATTTTTTGTCTAAGAACTAATGCATTTCTTAACCTTTTATTCATTCTTTCTCTTTTTAAGTTAGGTTTTTCCTTGTATGAAACAAAGCTATCTAATTGATCTAGTAAAGCAGATCATAAAGTTGAGTGAACATTCAAAATACGTTTATGAGAGAAGAAATCAGAAGTAGCGCAAAGTTGGAGATATTAAAGCCACAATCATATAACATAGATAGAGAGTTAGGAGAATGGATACAATTTACCATAGGCGATCTCTCACGACCTTCATTGTAAAGAAGAAAGTCAAGCATAGAGAGGCAAAAGATAAAGGGCATGAGCTTTGAGACCAAACTGCAAGTGATCCAGATCTTATAGAATTATATGTAGTTTGACAAGCTTCTAACTGAAGATTCTAATGCCCATATCGCTAACTTTCTAGAGATCTATGACACTTTCAAGCTAGGTGATGTATCTTAAGAGCTTATCAGGTTGTGGTTATTCCCCTTTGCATTATTTAGTAAAGTGAAATCATGGTTGAAATCAAATCTTCTTGGTTCTATCAGTTCTTGGAAAAGCACGTAGCATAGATGCGGTGGCCTCATTAGCAGTGAGGAAGAGGCCCTCAAGAGTAAGCTATAAACCATGATAGTAGCATTTACCTCAAGTCAAGTGATGGCTTCCAATTTATGTGGAGGCGATCATCCAAATCATAAGTGCTAGTTAATAAGAGTTCCAGCGTAGGTAGAAAAAGTGAAATATGTGGGAAATTACTAAAACATCCCTTACAGTAACACGTACAACCTTAAGTAATGTAATCAGCCCAAATTCTCCTAGTGAGCTCAAGGCCAACGAGGAAAAAACAACTCGCCTAGCTACCATCCTTAACATCAACCTAATAAGCAACTTATCTTTGAGGAACTCTTGGCCAAATACATCACTGCATCTGATGCCCAGTTTCAAAATATTAAAACATTAATTAAGAGCTTAGAAAACCAAATGGCGTAGCTTTCCAAGAGTGTTTCAAAAAGACCCCTACCTAGAAATACCAAAAAGAATCCAAGACAATAAGTGCAAAAGGCGTTTTTGATTGTTGAAAAGGAAGCTACAAGTTGGTGCTTGAGGAGTAAGACATAAAAGAATAAAATGGAAAAAAAATTTAGTAAGGAAGGAAGTAAGCCACCATAATTAGTCTTTCACAAGCCAATCATTTAACAATTAGAGGAGCATATAAGTTCGTGAAGCAAAGGAGGTTTCAATCTTAGTTTCGACGATAACAAAACATGTTTGTTTTAATATTGATTCAAGTTTATATTGTGAATTTTAAAGATAGGTTCATTATATGGATGATTCAATATGGAAAGCTTGAAGCTTGAAGGCAAAAACTGAAGTTTATAGAAGAACAAGGGATGTAGAAACTTCAATACCTTAGTTTGGTTGTGTCAAACATGTTTGTAAGTTTTACTTAATTTTAAATTGATCTAAGGGCTAAAAAATATCATGCATTGAATATGGTTTTATAAAAGTTCATAAAACTCTTGCCATAAAGGTCAATTCATGTGATTGAATTCTTTGAATGTTTTGATGAGTCAAATAGGCTTCAATAATGTTTTTAAAACTTGCTTAAAGTGTTAATTAATGTTAGAAAAGTGTTTGGAAAGGCTTAGAATTGAATTAAGCATTCTTTCATGTTTTATGGAGATATACGGTGGACTAGAAAGAGACATACAATAGGTTGAGAAATCGTCATATAGCCCAATTTCCTAGTGAGCTATACGACGGTCTGACAGGGTTTCGTTTAGTTTCTAAAACTTGTCTTATAGGTCAAGCGATTAGTTTTTTTCAAGTGTTTTTGTCTTTTTCTAACCTCGATGAGGCTAGTTTTTGTTAAAAAAATGACTAAAAACCCTTCCTAACCCTACATATACCATCCCTAAACATTTCTTTCACTTCTTTATGCTCTAACTATGTATTTATAAGTAAAAATACTCACTCTCTCAAAATTGTCAAACATCTTTTCTATGCTAGTTTCAATCTGCTCTCTCACTAACTTACTTTGTTTATGAGCTTGAAAACCTGTTGTTTTCTATTTTTTTTAAGTGCTCTAGAATCTGTTTGATTTTAGTTTTGACTTTTTGGATACTTAGTTTGTTAGATTAAAGCTTGAACTCACACCTTTGTCAAAACATTTTTTGCATCTTTTATTCTTAATTCAACCTCAATTTTAGTTACCTTTATCTATTTCTAAAATTGTGAGATTATTATTTTCCAAAGGTGTCTAAAGTGTGTTCGATCCTTGTTTCGAATTTTTGGAAGCCTATCTTGATTGTTTTGATATTAAAATTTCAGACCCTCCAAAAGTATCTTTTTTTCACTATTCTAACTTCAATTACATGGTTATTGCTTAAATTATTTTTTTGGTATTTATGCTTGTTGTTGATATTTTGTTTAAGTGTTTAAAAACTTCTTTGATTGATTTTGAGCATTATTAAGTTGTTATATTGGTAGATTAAGGGTCCTTTAGTTGCAAACATCATATCTATCTAGGTTTTAGTGTTCTTGCTTTATTTCATTTGTTTAAGTGCTTAAATTAAAATTAATGGCTTATAAATTGTTGTATCTTGATTGTTTACATCATAAAGAGTTTCATTGGCTATTTAAGTGAATTTTTATAGCATCATTTGAGGGATTGGAAGCAATTATATGAACATATATATATATAAGTTGTCCATATTTGGTGTTTAAAATTGTTTCTTGAATTTTCACCATACATTTAAGTGTTTAGTGATTACAATCTATCATATAAAATTTGTTTAAGCATTCAAGTGCATCTTAGTTGCTTCATATCATTTATTGAAATCATAAAGCCCTTAGTTTAATTGTTCTTTAAGTGAAACATCTTCTTGGGTGAGTTTGGTTACTTGTAAAGGGGGATTATTAAACTTGAGGAATTGTTTGGTTGTTTATTGTTGTTAAAGGCTCCTCTTTTCCATATAAATATTATCAAAAGGTTACTCTTCAGGTTCAATAAGAAATATTGCATATTGTAAGGGTAACTCATCACCCTAGAAAAAGATTGTAATTTTTTTGATTAGTTATTTAAATTTCCAAAAATACTTGGCGAGTGGATTAACCAATTGTTAGGGATTGTTTAACGACTATAAGTTTTAGTGTTCGTTGTCTCTCTTATCTCTTTATTTATTCCTTAATTGTGTGATTTATAAATTTGTTTAACTAATATCTTTCGAAATTAGGATTTCCATATCGTTCTAGGTTAAATCCTAGTTTAGTGATTGCATTTAGTTTAACTTATTTAAGGTGGCTAGTTTAATTGTTTGAAAAAGTTTTAATCACTTAATTCACCCCGTTTTTGAGTGATTTTGAGGTTTACATAGGTAAGTATCTATAACCTATTAAGAAATTACGTGCTAGTACTCCTTTTATTAATTCTCTCATGAAAAGAACGCAAGGTTTGTATGTGATGTGCATGAGGAAAAGAAGAAAAAAAGATTAAGAATGGCAATGAATGAAGAATACATAGTAATATTTTTCGAAAACCTACTGTAGAAGTTAAAAGACCTAGAAAGCTTCACGAACCTTGTACGATTGGTAACTTATATTTGCATGATGCATTAAGCAACTTAGGAGTGGGTAAAAATCTCGTGTCAGACAAATTGTTTCATGATTTAGGATTAAAGATCATAAAGTCTATTAGGATGAGCATACAATTAGTGGATAGATCAGTAAAGTATCCTTCGAGAATAGTTGAAGATGTACTTGTGCAAGTTAATAGGTGTATATTCCCTGTTGATCTTGTGATCTTAGATATTGAGAAGGAAGATGAAATCCCTTTAAGTCCAAGTCAACCTTTTTTAGTTACTTCAAAGACACTAACCAATGTTCCAAAAAAAGCGATTAACTCTTAGAATTAAAGATGAATTGATCACTTTTCTAATTTTGAAACTATTATATGATCTTTAAATGTTAAGCCATAGTCTTCTCCTTTTAATAAGGTGTTTGATCAAAATTCAAGTGTTTTACCAGAGAAGTCAATGATTTTTTTAAAAAAAATTTTGAATATTTTTTTATTGCTTGATAAATAATTGGACAAGAAAATGTTTTATGTACCCTAGAAGTTTATGTTGTTAATGATGCCATGCTCTAAGTGCTATAAAGGTGTAGTAAATATAACCATCGATGCAGAAAAGCTAGATGAATGGAAAAGGGATGATGAAAAGGAAATTAAAAGCTCTAAAGGTAAGAAGAAAAAGAGGTTGCTTAATTATATAATTTTAGGGAATTGATTATGTTGGTTGTTAATTATGGTATAGGCTGCTCTTTGCCTTTAAATTAGATTTTATAGGTTGATCTTGCCTTGTAGAAAGTAATATTTGAAATGCATAAGTAATTGATTGTGAATTAGATTGGATTAGGACTTAATTGTGCATTGACATTCCATATTGCTTGTATTGCATTTGAGCTCTTATCTTATATTTATTTTGATCAAGGTTGTCATAAGCTATATAATCTTGGTTTAAAGCTCAAAGGAGGTTTGATTAGGGGCTGTCCATGTAGGACAAAAATTATAAACTTTGGTTGTCTTGGAAAGGCTACTCTTTTCCATAAAAAGATTGTTGGAAGTGTTACTCTTCACAATATTTGTGAAAAGTAAGATTGATATGTTACTTTTGACCTTACAACAAGATCGGGGATATGTTACTCTTGACCTAGAATAAGATTGTTCTAAAGGCTCCTCTTGGCCTTTAATCAAGATTGTTGTAAAAGTTTTTCTTGGCCTTATAATCAAGATTGTTGTAAGTGTTACTCTTCGCCCAATTAAAGTAAGATTAGTTGTTAGTAAATTTCCAACAAGTAGTTGGAGAGAGGACTTAGTCTATCTTTAGGGTAGGTGAACCTCTATAAATCTTGGTGTTCATATCTTTCCTATTCTCTTTATATTTATGCTTATTGTGCTTAGATTATTATTGATTGAATTGGTTTAACATTGACATAAATTTTGGCATTCCATTTAGGTTGAATTTTGGTTAGAGATTCCATTTTGTTTAAATTGGCCTAAGGTGCTTAATGTGTTTTAATTCCACAAGAAATTTTTAAACAACCAATTCAGCCCCCTCTTGGATGTCATAGGGCTTACAACTTAGAAAATAGCGATGACTCTAAAGAAGAAGAGGCTGGGATCATTAGAGCTAGCCCTTCCTTATGTGTTAGGACTGCTAGTATAATGGTCTCTAATCGACTCAGTTTAGTGCCTTACTGATGGCTTTAGACCAAATTATCAAATAGTAAATGACACCAAATTGGTCGAGTTTGAAATCTAGTAATAGGAGAGATGGAACGAGATATAAACGTAGAGGCAAAAGGATCATAAGATCTAGCAAGAGATATCGGAGCAGTAGTAGGAATGGTGGCAGTAGTATATGCAATTCTATCCTTCACCACCTCCATTGCCAACATAATACTGATGTGATCCATGGATCTTAGATGGCTTGGTTGGTTTTTATTGGTCTTCATTATGTTATTATATTAATTTTTCTATCATTTAGTCATAGTTACTTGATTTATAGGAATTAGTTTCCTTACTTTTATCGTGTTTTATTTTTTTATCCTATCTTGATCTAATCTTTTGAAAATCTTGTGCCTTATTGTTACTCTTAAGTTTTCAATCAAAAGCAATAGATCATGAACCTTATACCACATGCATGTCACTTTAAGTCACCATCATCATGGTTTGACGTGGACTTCATTATCCAGGGGAGTGTCGTTGTCCTTTCACTCTCTTATTTTTCATGAACTTTAATTAATTTTGGTCCTCTAAATTAAGGACAATCTAGTTTAAGTATAGCGAGAGTTATATATGACATGATCTATCGTATATTGTGACACTTAATTTGTTAAGAGTCTAATGGTAGTGATTTTAATATCTTATCTTTAATTATTGAAATTGAAATTTGATTAAAATTTGTGGTGTTTTAATTTCATCAATGTTTTTGGATTTTCTGAGCATTGAATAGTTCTTGATTGATTTTGACCTAAAAATTATCTTTTCTTCTTTTTGTTTTATATAAATTACATGTGATTTTGGGCACTTTTTATGATTAATGTAAAGTTTCCAATGTTTTTCGATTTGGAATTTTGTTTGAATTTGGAATTAGGATATACTTTTTATGAATGAAAAGTATGTATATGTTTATATGAAGTGAGCAAAATTCACTCCTCTAGCTTTATACTGTTATAAGATTGAAGTGAATGAGTGAAACTAGTCGCCATTGAGATCTACAACAAAATATTCACCTTCATGTCAAAAGGCTAGATAACATTAAAAAAAAACAAATTGAAAAGGGTAATTAGGATGAGTAACTAGGGGACATTCATGACAAAATATTTTCCATCATGTCCAAAGATAAAGTGAAACCCCAAATTTTCTTAAAATTAAAACTTAAGTTATGCTTTATTTTTACGATAGTTTCCTTAAACAAGTTACATGATAATCTATATGAAACTTCATAGATTTTTTATATTATATATTGAAGGTTGCCTAGTACTAACTATGTGATTAGTTGTGTGATAACCAATTTTTTGTCATAAGGGAATTGTGTTTTACAAGCTAAACTAAAAGCATTGATTTTTTTCTCCCTTAATTTTGAACTCTTGATTGATATTGGAAACTTAAGGAAGACTCCCCCATCAAAGACTATGTTTTTTGCGTAACAAAAAAAGGGGGATAGAAGCCAGATATATTAGCTTCATGCTTACCTTACAAAATGCCTTCCTTTATGTGAGAGTAAAATCCCTTTAGATGGATGCTTAAGTCATTGCTTGAGGATAAGTAATAGCTTAAGTGTAGGGATATTTAATAACTCTTTATCGATACATATTTTAGGCATGATTTAGTACTTATTTGTTTTAGTTTTTAATGAAAATCCATATGATTCTTATGCATATTAAGTTAAATTTTAAAAATGGGATGTTATTTAGTTGTTTTTTAAATTTGTTAATGTTTATAAGATTTTTTAGAGAAATGTAATGCATCCTCAATCTCAAAGAGATGTGGAAGAAACTTCGATAGTAAAAGCATTATGTTAGGAAGCTCCATAAAAAATTTCAAGGTAAAGGGAAGAAAGATAGAGGAGATATCGTGAGAAGATTAAGAGAAGATCGGGTGTTAAAGGGATCATAGCCAGTGTTGGCAATGATCCCTATCCCTTGATTTTTAGCAAGAGGGAAATCATGACCAAGATCACGAGGAGACCTAATTATGATTTTGGTCGCCCCCATGTAATTAACCTAATTTGACCTAATTTATGAATCTTTTTTCCTTGAAAACATTCTATTCAACCACCAAGGGAGAGGAATAAAGTACTAAATCTCTAAAGGTCATAACTTTACCAACAGGAAGGTTCTAATCATAAGAAATCAATGATAAAAGCTAGAAATTCACATAAACAACCATTAATGAGTCAAGGATTTAGATCAATTCATCATGATATTTTCCTTATCCATTTTCTTATTTATTATTCTATGAATTGTAAAATATTTAGAAACTAATCCTTTTGTAGGATTCATGTTTTTATGAGCTCTATGATGTAATATTCTTTATTATTCTTCATCTAACTTTTAATTCCATATTTTATGGTTGAATTGATTATGAATCTTAAGTACTTTAGGTTTTAAATGACACGCCAACGTAAACTTTAATTACCAAGCTTTGCTTTGTGTACAATTGATTGAAAAATCATTATATGGTTTATATCACTCCATAAATAATACATCATGCATATAGCCTTAGAGACAAGCTTACATAAGATATCTAGGTTGGATGTGATCTTTGTCAAAATAATAGGTTCCATATAGTAAATTAATGCATTTAATCAACAAGTTGGGATAGAGATTTCTTTCTCCTAAGTTATTAAATTGAATAGGATTGCATGACTTGAGAGAGAGTGTAATTTACCCTAGAGAATCTACAATCTAATAAATTTGGAAAAGAAGTAAAACCCAGATAAATAGGTGTTATTCCTAAACCATATAATAAGGATTAGAGTAAGATTAAAGGATGAGTTAGATCAAAATGGCAAAAAAGTGGAGACCAAGATTAGATTTCATAAGAAGAATTATAAGGGAGTCAAGAAATTCAGGAAACTTTACCTAGTGCTTCTTCATTTGTATTCTTTCATGGATTGTTATTGTTATTGTTTTTTTTTTTAATGTTTAGAACTTAAGTTTCTTATAGGATTTAGGTTTTCATGAACCTTAAGATGTACTATTTCATTGTTTTTTAATTAAACATTGAATTTGCTTATTTATATTGGATTTATTTATGAAGTTAATGACATTGGTTTTAAATGTTATGTGAATGTAAACTTCAATTCTAATGGTGTGATTGCATTTTTTTAGATTGAGAAATCAAATGTATGAATGAGATCAATCCATAAATAATGCATACATAATATGTCCATATTAGGTGTGAACTTAGTCAAAACAATAGGTTCCATAGAACGAATTAATGCATTTAGTAGATAGGATGAGATACAGAGAAGTTTTATTTGATTTATCTAACTGAATAAAACTTCATAACTTGAGAGAGAGTATGATTTATCCTAAGGAATTTAAGGTCTATCAAAATTTGGAAAACATGTGCAATCAAGTTTGAATGATGAAAACATATGCATCTTAATAGGATTAGCTATCTAAATCCTAACTTCATTATTGCTTGTAATTTTTGTGAGTTTGTCCTTGGGTTTGTCTTTAGTTATTTTATTTTTCTTTAATTATTTAGTTTATTTTTATTAATTAATCAATTAATAAATCATTTATTAGGTTAGATAGCAAGGATAGGAATTCTCTAGTAATTACAGTACTAATGGATTGACAACCTAGACTCCCATTAGCTATACTATGTAGTGATAGGAGCGCTTGCCTTATTGTCTATAGGTATTGTTTATTTATGATTCTTTTATCTTTTATCTAAAAATTAGGTACATTTTAGAATGAATTAGGATGAGATTCCTTTAGTTTTTAGTAAACCTTTTCTAGCCAGCTCAAAAACCTTGACTGATGTCTTAAAGAAGAAGTTGACACTCATAATTAAAGTGAGTCCATCATTTTTACACATTTAGAAGCTATAACTTGTCCTTGAATGAGAAGAAAATTTCTTTTACTTTTTATAACTCTATTAATGGAACTCCAAGTGTTTCTATGGTAAAACAACATGTGAGTTTTCATAGTTTGAGTTAGTAATGATTTCTAGGCATGAGCATGATAATGGAGAGAGGAATTTAATTTGCAATGTTAAAAAGCTAGATGAGCAGAGGAAAGAAGGAAAAGAAGGCCTAGAAAACTAAAGGAAAAAATAATTAGAAAAACAACGATAAAAGAAATAAAATACATAAAGATTGAGCATAAAATGGTTATTGAGCTTATGAAATTAAACAACCGCTTGTTAGGAGAAAATCCGACATTTATTTCTTTTTTTATTTTTTTCTACTTTGATTATGAAACTATGTTAAATACAATTTTATTTTTGTATAGTTAATTCAATTTCACTTGCATATGTGTTTGATCTATGTTTCTTTAAGTTTTATATCATTCTTAACTGTTCAGGTGATCCATATTCAATTAATTTTGGTATAGATTGAATTTGGAAAGCTTTTATAACACAACTTTGGATTACAATTTGGATGAAGAAAAGCAAAAATTGGAAGAAGTGTCTTTTGGGAAAAAGGGAGCACGAGCAGAGCCATGGTTAGGTGATGTTATTTAAAACACCAATCTGATCCCCTCTTTCTTTTTTCACATTTCTTTTGTCCTTAAACCGAAAACACACCTTCCATCATCTCTCTAACACCAAATTAACCTCTTAACATTAATTTTTATGCATCAACTCACTGATTTATCATTAATTGACATGGTGTAAACTTCATCTTTGCATCTAACACATAAATAATAAGGTTGTCAACTTATTTTAGGTCTTGATTCATGAATAGGATAATTCTTGGAATGTTTATGTGTAATTTCTATCACTCTCAAGGTTAATTATTGCTTTTGAGTGTCCTATTATGTTAAAATAATATTTTTAACTATAGGCATTGGTTTATGTATTGATTTTAGTGATTTTTCAAGTAGGTATGAATTAATTACAAAAAGTTCAGACCTTGTCTCTATAAATTTATGGTTTTGACATATTGGTTTCTTGTTTAAGATTTGATGTCGATTATTGGAATTATGAAACTACCTATTGATGATTATTACTTTATAAGTTAAGATGTTGAGTGAAATGGGAACGAATTATTGAATTGAGAGTGCCTAAGGAGTTAAATGGATGCACTTTGTGCTTTAATGGGTGACATGTGACCTCTTAATTAGGATTGTTACGTGCTTTGATGCATTGTTATGCTCTTTGATGCCTAAAAGAGCCTATACATTGTGTTTAATTCGTTAGAATGTTCCTTATTACAATTAATTGATAATTTTACAATATCATTTTTATAATTTAATTAGATGATTGATACTTGTAAATAATTTACATGTATTTACTAAAGTATTGGTGCACATAACATGATTCAATGCATGAAGCGGTGATGATTATTACATGTTCATTATGGTGTGTAAATGATCATATGGCTTATGGTTCGTAGGAGCTAGGAGTAAATTTTACTCATAATTGCTGCCAAGTCTTTCTAGGAATCATGACTAGGTACAAGTAAATGCCAAAGAGAACTTATTAAGATAAACCCTTAACTTCTATTAGCATAGATATTGAACTGGCTGCCCCTTGATTGAATTACTCCAAGATTATTGAAAAACTCCAAATACTCTTAAAACAACTTATTGAGCTTAATAGATATCTAGTATTTGAGGATTTAAAGTAATTAGGTTTGGCAGATTTAGATAGATACTACTTGAGATTTAGAGGATAGAAGCCTTTTATGGAAATTAATGAATTGGGTTAGCAAAACCTGCTATATAAGTTCCTTGCCATTTGTTCGTTCAAGAGACATCTAGTGACAACATCAAACAATGATGTGGTATGATTCAAGATAGGTAGAAAATAATTTTCCATGTCATATTAGGACTTCAGTATAGTCCTTGGGATTCCATCTGACATACTGAAAGACTTGGAAGAAATTAAGAACACTCGCCTAGATTTTAAGACTTAAAACAACATTCTACAATTTTGGAAAAAATTATAGAAAAGGGAACTTTTAGGTGAGCATGACCAAACGCACCAAGATTAAGGCCCTCAGTGCTTACAATTATTCATCGTTAGATTGCATACATTATTGGAGGTTGACATTAGAGTTTTTGGGGGATGACTATAAATAACCTCATTCATATGTGGTGCATGGCTCATAAGGTAAAATCCAATAGAGCAAGTGAACTAGCTCTTCACTTTAACCAATAGAGTAATAAGAAAAGTGTGACTTTAAATGGACCCTCTTACCTAATAAGGTTAGCTATAAACTTTAGGTTTAGGTTGAGTTCCCTAGATTTAGGAAAGAAGCTAGAAATAGAGCCCCTAAAATATAGGATATGGGTTAGAATAGATTTAGCTATAAAGATAAAGGGCATCTGAAACTTAAGAGACCTCAACCTATCTTAGAGGAACCAAATATAAGGGAAGAGTTAAAAGAAAGCGACGAAGAGGAGGCCCCTTAAGATGGGGTTAGATATTTCACAAGCACCAACCCATCATTCACTATACAATTTGACCAACTTCTTGCCTAAATAGATGTATTATGCATTGATATGAGGATATATCACCTTAAAATTGATGACAAATGGGTATAATTTCAGCAGATGTAGTAAATAAGATGCGTTGAGGAGCAGAAGCATCAAATAAGCCAAAAGGGACAAGGAGAAGGTTTCGAATAAGCTAGATGGGAGGAAGGCCAATAAAGTCAACATGAGAGGTAGGAGAAACATTAAGCATGGTGGTAGCATTTCATGTAATTTCATCATCTAACATCATAATCATCACTACCAATTGATGACTGATGGTGACAACCTTGGATTACAAAAAAACTAAGTTTAATTTTGTTTTTCTATTACATTTTTATATTCATTTTCTTTCATTTCATTATGGGTACCTTGCTTTAGACATTTTTAGTATCATTTGATTTTTTTTTATTTTCGTTACTTATCCACCTTAGTCTAATCTTTTGGAAAAGCATATACCTTAGAATTGTATTTATGAAATATTAAAAAAAACAAATCAATCAAAAGGATGATTACACGAGACTTGTAGTTTTAAGGTTATACATAAGTAAAAATTCTCCTTCAAATGTGTATCCCTTTCTCAATAGTAAATGAACTGAGATTTAACTCTAATTTCCTAAATTTTTCCTTCTAACAGACTCAGAATCCTTCCCCACAACGCCTTAAGCTTGCTCCAACTTTGATCGAACCATCTCCCTCTAACCCTTTATACATCATTCTATTTGTGGATTTCTCCTTAATTATTTCTTGGGTTCAAAATTTCCAAAACCCCTTAATGAAAAGAAACAGATCCTTCATCATCCTTAACAAGAATAGGCATAAGTAAGCAACCTGCTTCATCTTCACCAAAGATCATAAGAGGTACGACTGTCTACCCCCCTAATTTGAATATTAGGGTTTCTTGAATTAGGTATGTAGGCATAACATAGTTTCATCGCCAACCCTTGTTGAGAAAGGGTTATAAAGTAGAAATATTTATTTGTGAATAGGATCATCTCCAACCCGCTTTGAAGGATTATATGGCATATCAATTAAATTGGACCAACCCAAATTTAGGATGTCTTCTTTAGCTAAATTATCTCTAAGCTCCATTCTTCAATCATCTGCCTTCCATAATCTATAATTTGACCCTTTTGATTCAGCTGTTCACAAACCCAACTAATAATTTCATGTAATAATTAGCCTGTAGTGCTTTCTATTCCTTTGAAAATTTGGTTATTCCTCTCCCTCCATATGTTGTAGGCACAAGATCCAAAAAAAATGGTCAGAACTAACTTATTCTGCAATATAAAATTTCTATTACTCACCATTCAATCCATAATATCCCCAAAGGTAGGTAGTAAATCAGGAATATAGTAGGAAGTTGTCATGCTCTTCCGTACAACCACAAAGTAATCACAATTCAATAGAAGATGGGAAAGGGATTTAGCTTGATAGGAGAGATACCTATCAATCCTCTCAACTTGATAGGGGAGATACCTAGTCCCCCTTCCTTAATACGATTACAGATTTCCTCCCACTTAACTTTAGCCATGTCTTTCTTATCCAGTTGCCCACTCCATAAAAAACTCCTAAACATCCTCACTAAATTTTTCATAATACCCTTGGCTCAGAAGAACTGAGTTGCCCAATAGGTACGCATAGAGCAAAGTATTGATTTATTAACTGCAATCTCCCTACAAAAGATAGGCATTTATAAGTCCAAGTACTAATTTTCTTGTATATGTTTCCATTAAAAGTGTACAGTCTTGATACTGCAGAATTTTCCTATTAATAGGAAGGCCTAAATAAGTAAAAGGAAGCTTTTGAATCCTCAGTCCTATTACAATGGATAACCACCTTGACATAAATTGTCTAGACTGCGATAAAAATAAAAAAACTCTTATTCCCATTCACTTATTGTCTCGATAATAATTTAAATGAGTTCAAGGAGGCCATTAGCAAACTGAGAGATCCATCATGTGCTTTGGAGAACAAAACTATATCATCCGCAAAGGACAAACTGATCAACCTATTGATTGCAAAACAAATTACTAGTTTTACGCTAAAAACCGCAAGTATA
>JAOXYD010000005.1:13791225-13803951 GCA_028565735.1 Pinacopodium congolense
AACAATCTACTTGAATAGACCAAGCTAACATACAATCATCGACATTATATGTAAAGACATAGATTCTAAAATAAGTATGAATAGCCATGAACCCGAGCTCTTTGTCCTCAGTACTACTTCTGTGATTAGGCAAGCTTGACGTTGATTCATAATTATTAAAATTGGGCAAACATTGGGCAGGTGACCAAGTTTTTGGTTCAACTACTGACTCAATGGTAGAATTGGTGGCCCATTCTCATATTTTAGTTCATAATTGGTTTTATAAATCACCTGCAAATCTAAGCTATTGAAAAAAAATACTTTTGTTAACTTAAACTAGTTAAAATCAAGTAATATTGATGTTTGGGTTTCTTTTTTCTTACATCACTATAACATGAGTATTTCATCTTCAGGTCTATTCAAGCTTCAACCAATTTTTCTCAGTCCATCAATCTTTAATCCATTATTGTGAGGTCAAACTGGTGATCAGTATCCAGACTTGATCACTATCTTGATTTGTGGTGAGAATAATATCTGATAAAGGTAGCATTTGAGGGAAAGTACACCAAATTAGGCATGTGGTGAAAGTAAGCAAAGCGTTTGAGAAAAACTACACCAAATCAGGCATGTGGTGAAAGTAAGCAAGCTAGAACTCATAATTACAGCAGACCTATAGAGAGAAGAGATACTTTGTTCAACTAGCAACTGATGGTTAATAAGGGATGGTGATATCAGTAACTATTTTAGGTTTCCAAGACAAGACAAAAATAGGAAAATATGGACTGGTAAGACCATATAGCTTGTTTTAGACACTAAAGTTACCTTCAATGGGGATACGCAAGCAGCTTTCAACATGATGACGTGAACACTTGCATCAAGAAGGACAGCATAAAAGGCATCAAAATGTACAGGACAATAAGAATGCAACCCCATAAGTGCTTTTGGAGGAATCCGAAATTCATGGACTGCTGCAGGAAATGCACACAGAGGAGTCTGCAACTGAGAACTGCAGATAGTGTGTTACAGTCAATGTGATTCAGGCGAGTCACATTGATATATGCTTTTCAGTGTATAGAATAAATGAAGAGAAAATGAAATTTAATACAGAAACCAAAAATACTGAAATCCTGGATGATGCCAACTAACCCATCCTTATTAAGAGGGGTATACATAAGCTCAAACTTCAAAACAACAGCCGGAGTGATTGCACCCTGAAAAGGATAAGGCATGTCAATATGCAAAATGCTTGTGAGCATAATCAAATAACAATCAGCAGATAAATGCTTGGTAAGTATAAGAAAAATGATAATCTTCTACAGGTATAATCCTTAAAATTTTAGAGTAATTTGAAGAGTTTCCCTCAATAAAAAACCATTAAATACCTGGGATCTATACTTTTTCAAAAAAAATTTAATCATAACTAGAATACCAGGAGTCAAGAACATCTCCATAAATGGAAAATATCTAGTATTAATACAAATATGAGAGGACTGATCATGCCTATGTCATCATGTACATAATAGAATATCTATGTCTAAACGCCACTTTTGTTTGTTTGTTTGAGAAAGCTTGTCATCCACACTAATATGATAACCAGTAACTTTCTCATCAGATAAGACAGATCTCAATACCTCCTCTGCATGAAGGGATAGGATGAAAGATATCATGATAGACAGATAAACATCCTGTCTGGCATATTTGATATAAAAAGGCTGTGTCAAGAAACTATTGTCTGCATCATTAATCCTCCAAATCCCATATGCACCTTCACAGCCAAGTTGAGGTTCTACATCTCAGATAAATTACACCAACTATCAGCTACTACTTTAAAATAGGAAAGCACACAAATCAAACACAGATATTTCATGTCAGGTTCATATTAATCAAGAAACGTGTATATTTAATAAAAAAGATTAAAAGGAAATTATATTGATTCATAAAAATTTAAAGGTTTCACTGTAAACAATATAAAGCATCTAGCTAATAATACAAGGTATATAGATGAGTTTTGGATTGGGGAAAAGGAACATTTAAGAACAAAAGCTAAAAATCCTGCTTTTATGTTTACAATCCAATCATGTGAATCATGAAAATTCAAAACGTTGAGACCACTACGTGCAACATTCCCACATAAATGAACAATAAAAGATTTGAAATCAATCAAAACTCGGAACATCATCATAGTTTGTTGTTCACAAAGGCATACCTCAAACTAACATATTATTTATAGACATTGCTCAAACAAGAATTCAAAAAGTTCCCATTCAATTGACTAACTTAAGTGAGTTCCACTTTGCAGCAGGCTTTACAATTGCATAATCGCAATCGCCAGCGACAGTTCTTGTGAAGGGAAATGGGTCCAAAAAATTTGATAGAATCAGAGTCTTAACCTTCAGCATATTTTGTACTAACGATTTTTGTTGTCCCATCAACAGAAAGTTGCATAAAAGATTTCCTTGATCAGATGAATATAATAAAAAAGTTTAAGAAGAGAAAATGCAGAAGACGTTAGAGATACAAACTGCAGTAGTGGACACAAAAGCACCTTCATATTGAACAACCCGAGCCGGGGTTCCCAGAGGGGTGGAATCTTTGTCCTCCAAATGCAAGGAAACCTTAATCTGATACCACCTACATTGATATTTGAAGTAGTGAGTGTCATCATTACTAAATATTTTAGATTAACGATGAACCAAGCAAATCATGAACGGCCAGACCTCAAAAACAAAACATAAAAAGAACTTACCCCTGTTGAAAAAGATCAAGATTGTGAAACCTGTCAATATAAATAGCAACTTCATGTATAGTCTCACTTGGTTTATGAACAGGTGGGCTCTGCAGGTTATGGTTAGTGAGAGCTTTTCTGGGTGATGACCAATTTTTTTGGTCAAACCCCATTAAGCATCTCAATCTCCTAAGCATACTTAAACCAGCTTCTGTCCAACAATTGTCGCTTGCTTCCCTCTTATTCTCTGAATTTTCATATTAAATTGGACTGAAGAAAGAAAACCCATAAACAAGAACCGATCTTTCGTAAAGAGTCATTGTTAACAGTAGGGAACGGAACAAAGGAATATGGGTGCTCTTGGTAATAGTGTTAAGGGAGCTGTTGATGGGTGGACTGCAGAGGGTTGGACCAATCCAACAACAAATGAATGTATGGGGAGAGGTGTTGACGAGACATCGTTGTCATTTTTAATTGTTTGGTTTTAAATTAAATTGATAGCGGACATGGAACAGTAAGTGTCAGATTCGTCAAAGACAAGAAGGTGAATCAGCCCATCAAGCTCGGACGATGTTACTTATCGAGGATAGTTTTAGTTCTTAATTTATATTTTTATGTGTTTATATTAATTTTTTAATTTTTTTAAAAAAATTATTTTTATTTTTATGTTATATTAATATATTTTTTAAAATTTTTAAAATTATTTTTTTTAGTTTTTATATTTAGAAAAATAAAAAATAAAAACAAAATTTAGTATGAATACCAAAATTTTAAATATTGTACCAGTACTAGTACTGAATTTAATTTTAAATGGTACTATACTAGTTCTGGTCAATTTCGATATCATTTTAAATAATTTTTTAAAATTAGAAATTAATTTTTAAATTTTTAAAAAAATTTAAAATAATATATAAATATATTATATTGTATAATTTTTAATTTAATTTTAAATTTAAAAGATCAAAATATAAAATTTTTTTAAAAAAAAAATTATTTTGATCCTAATATCGATCGTTACTAATTGGTATGGCACGTAATACTGATTGATATTTTTAATATCAACCAATATTTAATTTGGTACAATACTTTTTAACTTCGTACCTATTTTTTTAGTCAGAATAACCGGTACCACTATGAAATTAAAAAACATTGTTGGATACCATACATGTTCTTACTATTTTTGTTTTCTTTGATTTTTCCGCCAATCACAAATTAGGCCTGTTTGATTTTTAATGGTTTTTTGTTTTTTATTTTTTAAATAAAATTAGTAAAAAACAAAAAATAGCATATAAATAAATTAAAAAATAAAAACATACTATAAAATTAAAAAAATAAAAAAAATCAATGAAAAAATAAAAAATATATTATTTTTATTTTTATTTTTAAATATAAAATAAAAATTACAGATATCAAAAAATAAATAAATATAATATGAAATTTAAAAAAGTTTAAAAAATGAAAAAAAATACACACGAAAAACTAATAAAAATACATAAAATAAAATAAAAATGTCTATTTTATACGTAAAACATATGAAAGCATTATACATACACTAATACCACTGATTTACCCAAGCCAGCCAATCATCAGATAAATGATCAAGTTTTGGCAAGCTGCACGAATCAAAAGACGTAGATGTTGTTGGAGAAATAACCACTGCCAAATATATGTAAATAAAAGAAAATCTCTAATTTACTGCCTTTTTTTTAATTTAGTTGAGTTCTGAGTTGTAATTTTTTGTTAAGATTGTTGTATTTTTTATATTAGTTATTTTTTTTTTCGATTTTTATATTATATTAATGTGTTTTTTATCGATTTTTGTATTTAAAAAAACAAGAAACTAAAATAAAAAATTAAAACTCAACTAAACAGGTCCTTAAATTCAAGGATAATTATTTTTAAAGATTCGACTAACATTTTCAATACCGTACAGACCGGCCTAAATTTAGTATGGAATTCTTCAATTTTATACCGGATTCAGATATCAGTCAGTATTGATTATTACCGAAAAAAATTTTAAAAATTAAAAAAAGGAATATTTTGTATTTTATCATTTTTAATTTTAAAGTTAAGTTAAAAACTACACAATATAATACATTTATAGATTATTTTACAAATTTTATAAATTTTAAGAACTAATTTATAATTTTAAAAAAATTATCCGAAATAATACTAGTATTGATCGGTATCGTTACAATATCATTTTAAAGATAAATTTGATACTGATACCGATACGATATTTAATACATTGAATTCCACTCCTTTGTGATAGTTTTTACGTCAAATTCCTAATTTCATTTTTTTTGCATTCCATTATTGTTTTTCGATGCTTTGCCAATAAATCAGTCAATATTGCTAATTTACTTAACGTTATATCCACATCTTTAATATATTAGAGGATTGAAATGAAAACATTATAATTACGAAAGATTTTTATTAATTAGATTCATACCATAATTGATGAAAGAATTTAACAGATTTTCTCAGTAGTAAATTTTTTTTCTCCGATAAATCAGAAAGTATATTTATAAACTAACAGCTAAAGCAAAAGAAGCTACTAATCCTTTCTATCAAGAGTAGCCGTAGAGAGCCTTTAAAAAAACTTTCAGATGAGTTGGAGCTAGGAGGTTTTTATACTTGGCTTTTGTTATCCGGAACTGTCCTCCTCCTTCTATTACAGAGAGTGACATAAGGAAATTTCTGATCAATATTAGAAAACTCAATTTATGTTGTCTTCTTTCCGTCAATGGCCTGCTTATTTTGGAACTTGGTTTGGTGCCTAAAATCAATTTTAACAAGAATTTTGGTGGCCCTGTTTCAAAGTATAGAAAAAAAATTTATATAAAAAAAAGCAAAACTAAAATTGCAGTAATAATAAGAAAACCATAATAGACATATTGACTCCACAAAAGAGACATCGATCATTGCACTTGACTTCGTAGCCCAAACCCTAACATTAAAATGAAATATTGTACACTAAAGCCTTCTAGAAATAAACTCTATGTAGTAAGAACTATGAAGTCATCTTATGTTGAATAACAATTTAAAATAAAAATCTAAAGATTGGGATCTTCTCTTGAAATGTGTACCTTTTAAAATAAGTATGAATATAAAAGAGTGGACAGGGAAATAAAATTTAGAGAATGAAAATAATGATGCAAGATGATGTACTAGTTAAGATTGAAAAGGAGAAAAACAAGATAAGTATAGCTAAACTGATTTTAAGTTTTTACTTTGAATCTTGAGATATAACTAAAGTAAAAGATTAAAATTTGTACACAATTAAGATAAATTATTTTCCTACACATAAAGTTAATCAAAGTAAAAAAAAATTGTATTATTTGTCACTTAAATGAGAGTTGTTGACTAATAAAATCGTAAATATAAATTATTTACGCAATAAGAATTTCATTATTTTATGAAGTATATATGAAGATAACATAAAAAATTTTTTGAAGACCATAAAACTGTATTTTATGATAAAATAGCGTTATCTTTTAAATTAAGAGGAATGCAGCTACTACAGTTGGTCTTTTTACTACTTTTTAAACTACTTTATTTGTGAATGGAGGTCTTATCATTACTTTGCATTCTAACCATATGTGTTACATAATGTGTTCGTTAACATTCTTATTAAAGATATTGTTTCTATCTTTGAACATACCTCTTATCCTACATGTTTACTCATTAAATTGCATTATTAAATACTATCTTTATTTCAATTTATATTGTTCAATTGATATGTCTTGTTCTTAAATACATATTTATTACCTATAAGAGGATGGTGTGGAAGCCTTGATATTAGTCTCTGAACTTCGATTCCTTTAAGTTCATTTAATTGCTGTTACGTAGTTAATACTCAGGTCTCATCTCATAAAAGCATCTTTCGTTGTCTTAGAAACTATAAGAAATATAAACACCATGTTTGCAAAGTTTCTTAAGTAGGATCAACTTGCCACTTTATGAGATACATCACCAAGAATTCGTTTGAAAGGACAACTCCGAGTTTATGTCCACTCTTTTAGACCTTTTTATCTTCCGTTATCCTTCCTTAATTCAACAATTTGTTTTTCTTTTTTAGCGTGCCTCATCTTATTTCTTATTCACTAATTTCTCCTTTATTTATTTAGTTATTCCTAAAACATGTCATCACAATTTGTTTGAGTCTCATCAAATATAATATATACAAGTTAGTCAATTTTCTTTTTTCTTTTTTGTTCAACACTTCATATACCTTACTAGTCAATGAATATCATAGGAAGGAAAAATCATTACTTTAGATTCACATTCCCTATTTTTCAAAATGAAGCTTTTATAGATTAGTTAATGTTGGGTTTCAAATTATACCAAAGTTCATAAAGTTTCTTCCTTAAAGATAAGTTGATAAGCATCTTATTAATAATATGATATAATAATCATAAAGTACATATAAATCATAATCGTTTATTATGGTTCTATCCACTTTTTAATGTGTCTATTTTTTTGTTTTTGTTTTGTTATCGAGTTCTAAATGTAGAAAATTTGTGAAGTATTCTCTTACATTCACAAAATGTTTCAAGTTTATCATCTCTAAATTCCCTACTATAATTACTCCTAATAGATGAAATGGTTAATCTCATTTCATTTTGAATTCTTTTAACATGTTTAATAAAAGAATTAAAAACCCTCCTTTATAAGTAAGAAAATTATGCAAATGTACTTACTAAAAATATAAAATGTTTACATCCTATACTAGCAATTAAACAAGTCCAAGTGTAAAAGTTTTACATCTTTAGAAAATGCTATCATTTTCTTGCTTTTCTATAAACATTTAATTATTCTTGCCCATTTAGTGTGCTTCACAAATATGGTCCACTTAGACTAAGTGAGACTTTAACCCATGGCTTTTTATAATAAAAACGTTTTACTACTAATGTTTTAATCTTTAGTGATATTTGTAAGTTAATTTATTGGAGGTTCAAACAAAATGTCAAAATCAAGTTCACCAGAAGGAAAAAGGAATCAAAGGAGTAATAAAAACAATACAAGAGAGTTTCAAGGAAAGGACAATCAAGTGGCCCAAAAACCAGAAAGAATGAAGTCACTTCATATGAAGATGTCACTATAATCTTTCCAATAACCATATCTTTATCATCTCAAATGAATTAGGAGTTTAATCATTTTATGATTATTTATACTTAGGAGAGATTGCATGTACTTTATCATAGTTGTTAAACTAGAGGAGTTTCTACCTAAGTTTTGATGATAACAAAACACCTTTATTGCTAATGATTTCATTGTTATTATTGTATTGAAAAGATAAGTTTGAAGGGAAGGTGCAGTAAGACACAATTTAGATCCAAAGTTGGAGCAATTGAAGCTAAAGAGATGATAACTAAAGATTAAAGTGTTGAATGGAGCTCAAAGATCAAGATGGAGAATTTGAATAGGTTTATCTTTGTATTTTTTTATTGTACATCTTATGTTGATATGTTTAAATTATTAATGATTTTAATTCAAAAATAATGCATTCATGTTTAGAGTTTATGCATGTAGGTTGCTTAATTAAGAGGATTTGCATAAGAAAAGTTTTTAATATTCTTCTTGATGTATTAGAATCTTTTGGATAACTATTTTGATGTATTTTGGGTATTAATGTTTATGGAAAAAAAGTGTCTGAAAATGTTAGAAAATATTTTGGATTAATTTTGATGTGTTAAAGTATGATAAAAAAAATGTTAAAAACTGGTAGACTAATGGTGATCGACCAGTAGCGAGTTAATCAATATACTATTTTTACACAAACTAATCAATCAAGGGGCTAGACTGGTCGATCAGTGCATTTAAGTGATCAACCAATGGGCATAAGAGTCAGGTTTTAGCAACTAGTTTCAATGGTAAAAATTTTGTGAAATAAATTTTAATGCATACCATCAATGACAAACGACGAGTTTAAGAAATTTCCACTATAAATTGGTGTGTCTCAAGATTGGTTAGGCATAGGTTTTAAATAAAAGTGATTTAAGAAGCATGTGAAAGTGTTTTGGTCGTGTCTTTGTGAAGTTTTGGTGCATTCATGATTGAGTTTGTCAGTTAGCCCTTCTAAATAATTTAGTTGATTAAATGATAAATTTTTAAGTGTTTTTTGGGGTAATGTGATAATTGGATTGAAATTTAAAGGGTTGCTCTTTGTCCATAAAAAAGAGAGTGTGGTTGTAAAATGGTTACTCTTGTCCTATAGAAAATAGTGGCTATAAAAGGATTGATCTTCACTTATTGAAAGAGATAATGATAGTAAAATTTCTAACAAGGCATTAGAAAGTAGACCTATGTGTGGGTTGTGTATTGAACTACTATAAAACTTAGTTTATGTCTTTCTTCCCTTTTCTATTTACTTTTCATGTTTAATTTATTTCAAATCATATTATTACATTATTTATTATATTATTTTATATTCCATATTACAATTAAAAGGGAAATTTATAATTAGGTAAAAAAATTTGAGAAATTTTAAATTCGCGTAATTTACCCCCTCTAAAGTACTATACAGGAGCTAACAATTAGTATCAAAATTATGACTCACATAGGCATATTTATAGTAAAATAGTAAGTATAAGATCAATAATGGCATTTTTTAATAACGAAATCATATTTAAACTCCCTTATTTTGAAGGTAAAAATTATTAACTTTGAAAAACTAAGATGAAACACATCTTTCTATCCATAGGAGTAGATTTTTGGAAAAATTTAGAAAATAGCTCTTACATTTCAATAAAAACAATAGTTGCAGATAATGTAGAGATAATAGTACTAAAGATATGGGATGAAATGGATAAAAGACTTATTTCTCTTAATAATAAAATTGTACATATTTTATTTTGTCTAATAAATATGGATGAATTCAATAGAGTTTCAAGTTATGAGTCAACTTATATAAGAATTGTTCACATTGGAGATTACTCATGGAAGCACTAATCAAGTTGAAGAAGAGGATAGTGAGCATGCAAAATAAGAAGTGGATAATATATGTTTCTTAGATGTGAGGTACCCTCTCACTTAAATTTTAGTAAAAATAATGATGAGGTACTTACATGTTTAAATTCTTGTGATGATGACAATGATTATGTTGATAAGATAACTTATGATGAATTAGTTAAATATTTATAAGTTATGATTAAGAAAAAGAAAAATATACCTTTTAAGTATAAAAAAGGTTGAAACTTCTAGATGAATACAAATTAAAGAATGAAAAATTGATAAGCAAATTACATAATATTGCATAATTGAAGACTAAAGAAAATTGTAATGTGTAAAAATTGAGAGATGAAAATATTTCTTTGAAAAAGAAGTAGAAATTCTTAAGAATTTAATGTCTAAACTCATTATAAGAAATGAAAAAGTTAAACCTAGTATGACACTTGAAAAGGGGTGAATCAGGTGTTGAAAATTTTCTAAATTTAAGCCACCTAAACTAATATTATGATTTATTAAATATGTAAATCACAATTCAACCTAAATTTTAATAATGATATCAATATAAATAATGATTTAAATTCAGGCAATTAAATAGCAATTATAAAGACAAGTAATTAAAGGAAGGTTTAAGAGGATACATAACTGATTTTTATAGTGATTCGGTTAACTAATCTTTAACATACATCCACTCTCCAACTATAAGTTAAAATTTTTAATAAAATGAATCTTTCCTAGGGTAAAAAGGAACCCTTACAAGACTAATCTTCTTTTACAAAGGTGAAGAAGAATCTTTTACAAATATTCTTTTCAAAGGTCAAGAAAAACCTAATAATCTTAGTTTGCAAGGGTTAAGAGTAACACAAAAATTTCAATAATATTAACAACTTAAAACATAAAACTCAAGCACCAAAATAACTCAAGCTAAGATAAAAAATAACAACCGCAATCACTTTATCTTTCTTGATATAAAAAAAGAAAAAGGGCTCAATAAATCAATGTATGCAAACTCAAAAGTCAACACTTTCTATCAAACTTATTCAACTCAAACCCTTATCCTACACCAATCAAAAAATTCATTCATTCATTGAAAACTTATAAAGACTATTATAAAAACACTTAAACTTGTTAGAAACTCAAACTAGTCATTACAAATAATAAAAAAGCTATAAATCTCCAAAATCCAATAGTTATGGCATTTAACGTTGCATACAATGGCACATTACAATGACATCATTCATCTCTATAGTTACAACATTATACAAACCTCGGACTATAATGGTGTAGGTCAACCCAACGAGACCACAACAATATTACTGAACCTGCCATTGTGGATGCTATTGAGGCACAGTGAAATTCTTTAAAACTTAACCAAAACATTTTCAGTCACTTATACACAGCTAAAAGTTAACCTAAGCAAGTTTTAAAATGTTTCCTAAAGTAATTTTGGTAATTAAGACGTTTTATTTGAGACAAAAAAACTTAAAGTGTCTTAATCTATGAAGTTTTAAGTACATTTTGAAACTTTTACATTTAAACTCAATTTAAAAAAATTTATAAACATTCCAAAATTGTTCTTTTCAATTTAAAAACAATTCACTCAAGTTCTAATTCCTTCATAAAGTGATTTTAGACACCATAATATTTCAACTAATCTCAAACTCAAAATGAGTCTTGGTTTATGGAATTTTAAATACTTTTAAAAACTTTCCAAAACCTCAATACTTTTAAAGTTTTATTAAACTTTCTCAAACATCTTTAAAAAAATTTTCTCACAAAGACTTAACTCATCCATACTAAAAAAAAATACTTAAATACTTCTTCCAAAACATTTTGACATATTAAGAGATCTAGACTATCCAAAACTACTTTTCTTATAACACTTGATTCCAACAAACTCAAAACTTTCTTTCAAAATTCTGTGATACATCAAGAGACTTTTCTTTAAAACCTTTCACAAAATTTTCTCTTGATTATGAGACACTTTATATGAGACTTAGTATGCAAAAACATATGCAGACATTCTAAGTAAAAATCCTAAATGCAAACTATTATGCAAATGTTGAGCCTTTTAAATATTGGAAAGATCAAGGAAAGATTTACATCAAAAAATAAAAATCTAAATCTATTCAGTCTTAGTACAAATTTAAATCTATTCATTCTTAATATTCTTAAACTTTATCTTTCATCTTGAAATTTTTGCTTCAATACTTGCTCTACCATTCTCATTTTCTTTATAAATCCATTTACTCCTTCACTCCACCATATATTCTTACATATTTTGCATAAATTTATCTTTTCAATACATCAAAACTAAAATATTAGTAGCAAATAGGCTTTTGTTATCATCAAAATTACAAGTTGGAATCTTTCTTGGTTTAACAGAAAAGTTAAAATGTATGTTAAGTGTTTAAAAGCCTTCAAATGATAGATGTGGCTATGTTTTACTAATAAAAATGTACTATTAAGCAAGGCCACCTTTGTTAAAGGAAAGATTTAGAAGATGAACATAAACCTAAATATTGCATCATTGTTTAAATCCCATCTTAGAAAACCACATCATGCATCTATATATGGAACTAAATCAAGACTTAAGAGGAAAAAATCATTAAAGAAGAAATTGGAATAATTTTTATTTATAATGAGTTCTTATGATATACAAGATAGTAGGATACATGCTCACACTTCTCACATGCATAAGAACACATAAAATATGATAACATATTATGCTAAGAGGAATGAAAATGTATGTAGACCCAAAGTTAGGACATAATTTCATCCACCTAGGCCTAGTCACTACATGAGGACTTATAATGAATCAAGACCTAGATATGTGTATGGATTTACATATAGGACATTTTTTAACTAAGGGATGTTTACCTTATTTTGATGATGACAAAACACCTTATGTGTAAGTCCTATGGCACCCAAGAGGGGGGGTGAATTAGGTATTAAAAAATTTTTAAACTCAACACTATCAACTTAATTCAATTGGAAAACTAAATGCAATCACTAAACCAATATTCAACATAATATGAAATGTTAATGCAAATATCAAATTTAATGCAATA